>JAMKQA010002838.1:0-50985 GCA_024699735.1 Posidonia australis
CTTGGTGCTCCAGCTAGGTGCGCCACTTCTGTGCTCCTGCTTGGTGCTCTAGCTGGGTGCTCAATATTGGTGCTCTACCTTGGTGTTCTCTCCTACCTGTCTGGATTTCTAATTGGGCTGCGGGCCTGCTATAGGTTTAGCTGCTGGGATTGAGTTTGCCATATCCAAAGCAACATCTGGAAAATTTATCTATGAGTCACCTCAAAATCGGAGTGTTTACAGCGTGCCTTGCCGTCCCCCTCACTGGTCTTCTTCTCCAGCGACGACGCAGAAGGACGGTGAGCTTGAACGACGGCGATGCGGCGGTATAAGTGGAGCGGAGATGGTTGGGAAGCTTCGGAGAGTCGCGGCGAAGCTCTGGGAGGTATCAGTGTGCTCCAGGGAGGTCCGGAGTGCTCCTCCCACCTCAATCTCTGGCGACAGGCACAGCGGAGGTCTTTGGGCTGCTGCGGTGGTCCAAACGGCGACATGGCGATTCTCCGGGGTTCGTGGGTGCCTAAAGACCGTCGGAGAAATGTGCGGAGGTTGCAACGGCGCTTGGATGGCTCTGGTGCTTCATCGACGACGGTCGACTGTGGCAGGGCAATGGCGACGGCAGCATCAGGAGGGCTTCCCCTGAACAAAGGGATACCAAGGGGGGAGGAGGAAGGGAGAAGGGGAGAGAGTAGAGGCCAGTGGGCTTTGCCCAGACCTGGGAAGCCTAGGGCCTCGCCGGTGGTGGTGAACCCACCACCGGAGGCGACGGCGTTGGCGAACCAGGGTGATCCCTCCAGCAAATTGCAACCGAGTCACTGGGGAAACGTTCCAGACCTAAGACGCTCTAAATTGGAAAAAGAAAAGGAGGGAGAAGGGTACCTGATGAACGGGGTTGTCTTCCCCGGCGAGATGGGCTGATGACGGCATACTCCGGCGACGCTCTAGTTGTTGATGGCAAGGGCTTCTGGGCTAAGGAAGAGGCTGGCGGAGGTCGTCTGGATGTGGGCTGGATGCTCTTAGGGTCTACGGGATTGGCTAGGTTCTGGATGTCAGTTCTCTGACCTCTGGGCTTGGTCTGTCTACGACGAGAGGTTTTAAACTCCGGTGAGTTTTCTCCACGTCGTCGATCCTCCTCAGCGAGCTTGGATGCCGTCCAATGCTTGTGTGAGCTGGGGAGAATCGCTGGAGATCGCGGGAGGTTTAGGGATTTGCTCCGGGGATTTGGGGATTCTGTCGGAGATGACGCCGGAATTATTTCGTTTTATAAGGTTTTTGATTGAGGGTTTTTTAAATGGGATATTGGGCTTATATGGGCCTAAGAATTGGGTTGGGTTTTTAGGTCTTTTGTTTTTGGGATTTTTTAGGGATTTAGGGTTTAAATCATAGGTTTTTAATTGGGCTTTGTGGGTTTAATTTGATTTATGATTTCATAATTTGGGATTTAATTAGTTGATTCTAAATTAGGGTTTTAATTAGTTTAGGTTTTCGTTTTGGGATTTTTTTTAGGGATCTTTGGATTTTAATTCTTTAAAATTTTGGTTTTGTTTAATTAGGGTTTTAAATTAGGGTTTTAATCATTTTAGGTTTTTTGTTTGTTTTATTTTTGGGATTTTCATGGATTTTAAGGTTTTTGATTGTAAGTTTTTAAATTAGGGTTTTGAACTTTATTTTAGGCTTTTTACTTATGTTTTATGATTTTAATTAGACTTGTGGTTAAGGTTTAATTAATTGGCCTAATTTTTGTTTTGGGATTTTCATGGATTTTAAGATTTTGATTTTTGGCTTTTAATTCGGGTTTTGTGATTTGAATTTGATTTTTGATTTTGGAACTAAGAGTTTAATTAATTGGCTTAGAATCAGGGCTTTGAATTTTAATTAAGGTTTATGGTTCTAATTTAGGGTTTTTGGATTTTAAATTAGGGTTTATAGTTTTAATTTAGGGTTTTTATGTTTTAAATTAGGGTTTATTGGTTTATTTAGAGTTTTTGGATTGATTAGGGTTTTGAATTTCAATTAATTAGGGTTTTTAATGGATTTTGACTTTTAATTAGGGTTTTCACTTAATTACTTGGATTTTAAATGGATTTAAGTGGATTTTATTTCATTTTGACTTGAATTAGGGTTTTTGTTTCGTTAATTGGATTTTAAGTATTTTAAATGTGCTTTGTTTGGTTTGTATTTTAATTAGGTCAAAGTGGACTAGTGTGGGCCTGAATGGGCTTCTATGCGCTTAAGTGGGCCTAGGTTTTGGTAGTCGCAACTAGAGCATCTTCTAGAGGAGCTTGCTGTCAAGTGATTTCAAAATCAGGGTGTCTACACATGTATGGTAGACAACACCATTTTAGTTGCTAGGTTGGATTTTTTTTTCCTTTTAGTTTTTGGATTTTCTATTTTTTTGGTTTTTTTGGATTTTCTATTTTGTTTGGTTTTTTGGATTTTCTAAATTTTAACGAGGAAGGACGAGTACCTATCCCAAGCCTTAGCCTATGATTTGCCTTAGTCATTCTGAGTGAACCTTTCAACTGTAGGGGTGTCCCTTGTATCATGCCTACACCTTTTAGGAACTTTGGTTATCACACCAATCTCTAACATCCTGCCATTTTCTAACCTTTTTGGTTCTTGAATACCTAGAACTACTTACTCTTTGCCTATGTGTGAAAAGAGGATGGGAGAGGTTCGAAGTACAACAAGCTTTCGACATTGACTTTAGTTTGGATCCCACGTGCCAAGTGTTTGATCCTAATGTGTCATGGGTATTCCTAGGGTCTTCTTTCCTTTTCTTCTTTCAACCTTCTTTTCTTTTCTTCTTTTTCTTTTCTCTTTTCTTCCTTTCTTTTCTTTTTTTTCTTTTGGATTCCTCTCTCTTGTTGTTACTTTGTAAGTGCTTGTCCATCACTATCTTCTAGGTTTATACTATGACAGCACATTTACTCAATTGTGTTCTTACTCCCATTTTGTGTACTTGCTCGTCACACTATGACTGTGTACTCTAGTTGTGTGCTCTCCCCCCTTTTATTTGCTTTCTAGGTTGATTTGTTTTGATGTGCTCATCCATCACTACCTTCTCGGTTTATGCTAGGATGCCACACTATACAGGATGAGCAGGTTTTATGATTTGCTTAGACTCTGAGCTTGTCTTTCTCTTACCTCTCAGTGCTGTGTGTGTGTGGGAACAAAACAAAGTGTGGGACACCTCAAGCATTCATCAATCTATAGACTTTAGGAATGACCATTCTTCCAGCTCAGTGTTAGTCCCTAGGTTCTCTCAAGGCATACACATGCTAATCAAGGATAGCACTCTTTCAAGCGTATTGCACTCCAAAGATTACATAGATTTGCCCCTCTTAGGACAATTGATAAGTAATGCTTAGATATGCAGTCACCACGATGTAGAGTTCCTCCCAGTTGAGAGCAATCTTTCTTTTCTTCAAGTTGTAATCTCTGGTCATGAAAAGGACAAGCTGCGAGTTTTGTATAGTCTTGGCAAAGTTTTTGTCAAGAGGTGTAGCGATGAGATCTTGGTCGAGAATTAAGATCGGAATAGGAAATTCTCGAGGGACTCTTGAGGAATAGATTAAGCTAGGGAAATCGAACCACTATAAGTTTCTCTTCTTTTTAATTTTTCTCATCTCCTTCTTTGTATACTAGTAGTTTAATATTCAACTTCATTTATTTAAGTTATTTACTTGTGTTTGTTAAACAAGTTTTTAACTAGGCTATTATCATTAATTCTCTATTCACCCCCTCTTAGAGAAGCATTAAGATCCTTACATGGGCCTTTCAACCTTTAGTTGCGCAACTATCCCTAGGTTTTTCAATTTTCGAATATTTCTATAATCCCAAAACCTACTGTATTGCTCCTTCTGACTACCAACCAGTATTGCCAATGTTTTATTCTTAATTCTGTATATCTTGAACTCAGAAGTATTCAAACATAAATCTCTCTGTACATATTTCTTCGGGGATTTAGCTTCCACCCTGGGTCATCTCTAATTCTATCAAGATATGGATTGGCCAACCATGTTGAGATAGCTTGTCTATTTCTCATTTACCTATTACATTTATGGTTAGGTTGCATGGTTTTAATTTGATAATTGTGCTCAATGGACATCCAAGAAATATGAACTCTGTAGTCACATTGTGGCTCCTTACATTTGACTACAACTCTTTCGTAGTTGTTCTTTGCAAAGTACAAATCACATCTAAATCTTATATTTACAAGTCTTCCCTAAAATGCTGTGGACATGAGAAGTTCATCCCAACCTAGGTAGTTATCATGATCACTATTATCCTCATCCTTCATTGCTACTGCCTCCTTCTTCTCTACCAAGTCAATATCTTCCTTATCATCACTGTCTTCCTCCATGTCTACTGGATTATAATCTTCATTCTTAGACACATCATTGTGGTGGACTTCTTCAGAAAGAGGTACCCCTGCATCGTTCCAATTAGTAGGAGCTGATGGTACATAATTTCCATAATCCAACATTCTGGTACGTGAATCAATCATCTCTACCCTTATTATGTATATGTCAACATGTTTGGACTCCTTACAAACTTCATACATGTTTAATATCTCATTGTTTGTGTCAAGTAGAACAAGTCCATTATCTAAATCCTTTCGAAGAAACTTATAACAGATAGTACTCCTCCTGTCTACATGTTTGTAAGTAATTTCATCAATTCACAGTAGGACATCCTATCTTGGTCAACATTAGCACAATAGGCACAATATTTTCATTTTTGTAATTTTTTGGTGTGTCATTTTCAAGAAAACCTCCAAAATTGTTATCAAATTGTAGACATTTGCAAGATACAATTGACAAAAAAATACACAGGAGATTAGAATAGAGGAAAACACAATTGATCACAGCTGATTGTCAAAAAATACACAATTGATCACAACTGATTGTCAAAAAATACACAATTGACCACAAAAAAAAACAAGCGATTATAATAGAAGAACTAAAAATCACTGAAATTAAATGCAAATCATTGGAAATCACTGCATTTAAATGGAAATCAAATTAAATGGAAATAAGTGGATTTAAATGGGAATAAAAATTACTGGAAATCATTGGATTTAACTTTAAATCACTGGTATTAAATGAAAATCAATGGATTTAAATGAGAGTAAAAATCACTAGATTTAACTGAAAATCACTGCATTTAAATGGAAATTACTGGAAATCACAGAAAAATTCTTATTAGAGTGGAATGCGATAAATAATAGTAAGAGAAACCCACTATCGTCACTTAGGCCATGTCATACCATGCCATACTATGACTACTTGGGCCACACCACACCACTCCACATTATTGCTCCTGTCACTGCTTAGTTTTTACCATCGCTCTTGTCACCCTTACAGTACTTGCCGTCGTGGAGAAAGAAGAGAAATAAAAGAAAGAACGAAAAGAAAGAAAGAAGAGTAAATTTAAAGAGAAAATAAAATAAGAAGAGTATAATTAACATCTTGTGTTAAAATTTAATGGCATTATTATAATTATTGTAAATTGAAAAATAGTATAAGTTTAACATACTAAAATAAATGATTTATAAATGAGGATATATAAGTGAAAGATAAGTACAGTTAAATGTGCCATTTAGAAAATTACGTCAAAACAAGAAGGTTGAAATATTCTTCCCCCAAAACACACGTATCACTAGATCCGATTAACAAGCAAATCCCCTAATCGGATCGACATTTGGATCCTCATCATTTTTTTCCCATCTACATTCCATTCCTGATCCTATCTGCTTTCCTCCAATGGCAACTTCGTCTCTCCTCCTCCGCTTCCCACCAACATTAAACCCTAAATCTAGCTTCCCCTTCACCTCCCGCATCCACGTCTCACCCCTTCCACTTCTCCCCACCTCCTCCACCTTCTCCCGCCGACCACCTTTACCCGTTCTCTCACTGTCTCCTCCTTCCAAAAGACCCCCCCTGGTCCCTGCCGCAAGTGCTGCGGAGAGCAATGGAGCTGGTGGGTTGGGGGGCAAGGAGGAGGAGGAGGAGGAGGCGGGGGAGATGGAGACGGGGGAGAGCACAATGCCGGAGAGGTTCCGGATTCTCAGCAAGGAGGCGCCCGACAAGGCGCCTGCCAGGTGGACCTGGCTGCTTGGTGAGTGAGTTGGAGTTGTTGGAAGTCTTCTTAATTGTTTTCCTCATGGTGGGTTTGTTTGGGTTTAGCAAATTAGAGTTCGCACTTGGGTTCTGTTTAGATTTTTGGAAAGTTGTGTGCATTGTTTTGAATTTAGTTTGCTGGTTTCTGTTATGTTTCATGTGTGTAAACTTTCACATAGCTGTTGATGGAGTCTGTGACACAGAAGATCACAGATACATATGCATGCGTTTTGTTTTTTGCGGTGTAGAGAAGGTTACAAGAATAGCATAGCAATGGTTAGGCTAATGAGACTTTTTAGTTGGGTTTTGTTTGGATGTTGGAAACTTGTTGTTTTGTTGGTTTTTTAGTGATGGCTGTTATACTGTTGTGAAGAAGTATGTTTTGATGCATTGCTTAAGTTGGTTTTGGTGGGTGTTGTTTTATGTGCCTTGGTGCGTGAATTTAGGATTTAGGAGTTCAAATTGGTTCTGAAAGCGAATCTTTTTGCATGTATCTTCCTCTAGAATTTCCTGCATATAAGTTAGGAACTCAGAGATGAAGTTTGTGTCCAGTATGAAGGGTAACAAAGTTTCAGTGAAAAGTGTGTCACATGTTGCATTCGTTTTCCATTTTTTGGTCAAAGCCTATAGATGAATCTGGCGTCCATGTTTCTATTGCACAAAGTCGCTATGTATGTTAACATGCAACATCGTCCTACAAATGTCAAATTGGGATTGTCTAACCAACTGAAATGTCAACATGTTCAAGGACACCAATTACTTCAGAAGGAATTCTACTGCTGGTCTGATTCCTATTAGTTCTCCTGTTTTTTGTTTCTTTTTGTTGATTTGCAGCTGTGGTTCTCCTTGTCTACGCATGGAGGACTGTTATATGGGAGCTCTCCAATTGGAAGAAAGCAGCCCTTGCCATTGCACACTTTGTAGGCTACATCGGGAAACTTATCCTGGCCTTCATATTCCGTTTCATTGGCAGTCCAGTGACAGCCGTCATCCAGTGCTTTGAATTTTTACTTGGTTTCACCTACACCATCTACTCCAGCATAATAGCATTTATACCTGTCCCAGAGCTAACAAACATTATACTGCTAACATCGGCAGTACTCGCTGTTGGAGAGTCTGTATCCCCCGATGCAGTGAACCAGCAGCTACATCTTCTTGCTGCAGCGGGTTTCGTCGGGTATGGAGTCATAGATGGCCTTATGTCAGACATTTTCCTTTTGCTGCTGCTGTTGGTTTCTTTCTTCTGCTACTCAAAGTTTTTAAACCAGAAAGATACAGTAACTGCTGCTTTACCTTCTGTGGCGTTGTTGGTTGCTATCGGCCAGCCATGGTTGAGAGCACTCGCTATGATCGGTTACCTTGCACTTGCCATTTTCCATCACTCACGGTCATCTGCAATGCACGCAGAAGATGATACCCCTAGGAGTAGAATTAGACCTCCGATTCCCTTACTGCTGGCAGCGTTGTCCATTGGAATCCATCTGGTGGCCAAAGAGATTCGGCGAAGGCACTTGACATGGATGATAGTCTGAGAAGAAGGTTACTTGGTAATATCTACATGGCATTTTCTTCCCCATGCTTGCGTTGTCCACTGTTCTCAAAAACAGTGTTTTTTCAAAAGGTATACTTCGTAATCTCTATTGTTTTTTCAAAAAAAAAAAAAAATTGTAGTATTTCTTGTTTGTTTTTTTGCAATGGTAAGTAGTATTAGATATCAATCCTAAGGAAATAATTCCAAGGGAATCAGGAGTCTATAGTGCATCAAAACAAAGAAAGCAAGGCAATGCTCATGTCAATATTACAGGTCAACCAGCAAAGCTGGTATATAGTTCCAATGTTATAAAAATAATTAAAGCTACTGTCCCATATCTTCAGCAGCAGCAGCTGGGTGTGAGGTGGAATCAGTAGAGGTAGGAGGAGCATCTGAAGAGGCTGTGAGATTCTCAGCCCAAGTAGCTTTCATAGAGGTTAATGAATGTCTCAGATCCTCCTTCTCAAATCCTGGTAGAAGAGAATCTAACTAGTGTCCTATTAGTCCAATGATATCAGAAATAATGATATAAGAAGGTTTAAAAGTATCACGAAAAATTCTGCTGTTTCTTTCTTTCCAGGTTATCCAGAGAATAACTTGAATCAAAAGAAACCAGTTGCAGTTATTTAATTGAAATTTAAGTGTGGGTTTATGTTGATATAAGTAACACAGATTATAATATCCAGGATATAACTGAGAATATAAGAAAAACTGCTAAATCTGTGAAACAAATTCGCAAAACATAAACAGATGGGTATTAGTTTTTATATTCCGATTACAGAAAATATAGCTAGATGATCTAGCTCACCCTCTCTTTGCCAAATTTTCCTTGGTAAGATTTTTGTTGTGAATAACAAGTCAGGAGAATAGCTTAACCTTGAGGGGGGCCCAAGTCAGCCAAACTTGCTCAAAAAGATTGAATCTGAGACCATCATCATTCAATATATTATAACAAGATTTAACTAAAAAATTAGAAGAAGATGTTGGGGTCTAGGATATAACATCCCTCTCCACCCCTAAATTAACAGATTGAATAATTTGTGCCAGCAAATCAAGTTGCAATTGCAAAACATTGTACTCATAATACTGTACTTTGGAAAAATCAATCAACTTATTAATGTCGGATTCAAAGATATTATAAATTTCGTAAACAGAGGCTTTCCTCTATCTGCAAATAGAGAATAATTGAGGGAGTAAATACTTTATTTTTACACCATCCTACCATTTTTGTTCCCAAAATAATATATCTTTCCCATTGCACAGGTGTAGAGTACTAAAGCAATTAACAACATCAAAACTGTTTTTCAGGCAAAGCCATAAAGGGGAGCAATGGTTAGAGGAAATATTTAGGAGAGCCCCAGGCCTTGATTGTTGCATATACCTGACCTTCACTAATTCTTTCCACATTGCATGACTATCCCAGGAAAGTAATTGCCAGACTAATTTAGACTTGAGTGTAAGATTAAAATTCTTGAGATTTAAGATCCCCCAATCATTTTGCTTTTTGGGTCTACAAAGTAAACCCTACTTAACTAAATGTCTTCCTTTATCAACAGCAGGATCAGACTTCCAAAGGAAGTTGCTCCTAATTCTATCGATGTCCTTCTGAATCTGCCTAGGCATGTGCAATACAGACATATAATACGTAGGAATGGTGGTTAAAACAAAATTAATCAGCGTCAATTTGCCACCAAGAGATAGAAAGTGAGCTTTCCAATGGGATAGCTTTGATGTTAATTTCTCCAGAACAGGAGACCATTCCCTAGGCGAAGCCCTCCTATAATGAAGTGGAAGACCCAAGTAAGTGATAGGGAAGACTGCAGATTTGCAACCTAGTAGGTTACAAACATAATCAACTGAATCCTGATCAACCTTAATCCTGGTAAGAGAGGATTTGGAAAAGTTTATTTTAAGGCCAGAACAGGATTGAAAGTAACAGAGGATGCGTTTAATATTCACAATGTTTTTCGCACCCTCAGCTAGGAAAAGAATGGTGTCATCCGCGTATTGAATGTTTAATACATGAGAACCTCCATGAGGGAACTGAATGTCTTGAATGAGGTTATGATTTAACGTCAGCTGAAGCATACGGTTCAAGATGTGAGTAGCTATAATGAAGAGTAGGGGGGATAACGGATCCCCCTGTCTCAGCCCATTGGAAGATCCAAAGTAACCTTGAGATGTGCCATTAAGAAGAATGGAAAATTTTGCAGAAGATATGCACATCTTAACCCATGATATCCATTTCCCCCTAAATCCTAATCCTTGAAGTGAATGGAGGAGGAAATCCCAATTGACCTTATCGAAGGTCTTCTCGAAATCCAATTTTAAAATAAAACCTGGCACCTTAGAAGAATACATAAAGTGAAGAGTTTCCTGGGCTACCAGAAAACAGTCTCCAATGAAACGGTCAGGGAGAAAGGCACATTGAGAATTATCTATGGTCTTGTTAAGTGTAGGGGATAGCCTAGAGGCTAAAGTTTTGGTAAATATCTTGTATATGCTATTTACCAAACTGATAGGCCTGAATTCAGTAATAGAATTAGCACTAAGTCGCTTAGGAATAAGGACAATAAATGTTTGATTTAAGGGGGAGAGAGTATCTGGATCCGAAGAGGAGAAAATGTGTAAAAATGTGCATAATATCATCTTTTAACAGTTCCCAGAACTGTTGAAAGAAGAAAATATGGAATCCACCGGGTCTAGGGCTTTTATCTCCTGGTAGTCTATTTAAATTTGTCTTAACCTCTTCCACAGGAAAAGATACCTCAAGTGAATCAGGGTCAGGAATCTTATTAGGAATCAACAGGTCCCAGTTAAAGAGGACATTGGAACCAATTTGGTTGTTAAATTGCTGAATAAAATAATTTTCAATTGCATCAGTAATGGCCAGGGGAGATGTAATCACAGTGGAGTCCACTGTAAGTGACAAAATAGCATTATTTCGCCTGTGAGAGTTGACAACGTTATGAAAGAAGGTAGAGTTAGAGTCTCCCTCCTTCAGTCATTGAATTCTGGACTTTTGTTTCCAGAAGAGTTCTTTTTCCTTTAAAAATTCGAAGTATCTCTAAGAGCTTGTCTCTCTCTCCGGGTCTCATCATCTAGAATGGAATGCTCAGCTAAGCTATCGATGCTTTGGATGCGAGATTCTATGTCACTTAACACCTGATTTCTCTTCAGATTAATCGGGTCAATCCATTTTCTTAGATTATTCTTCAAGAATTTCAGTTTATAGGAGAACCTGGCCAAGGGATTAACTGAGTAGAATAAGTCTCTCGACTTCGTCCAACAGTCCTGGATGAAGGAGAGACATCCTTCGTAAAGGAGCCATGATTTATACAGTTTAAAAGGAGGTGGGTCCTAATTATGCTTTAAAGTATTTAAGATAATTGGGACGTGGTCAGAAACTACTCTGGCTATCCCAGAGCAGAAGGAATTGGGGAATTTGACCAACGAGGAGGTGGAAGCGAGGAAGCGGTCAAGTTTGACTAGCGTAGGCTCGGTCTGAAGATTAGACCAAGTGTAGGAATAGTTATTGGGGGAGAGGTCCACTAAATTATTAGCATTAATAAAGTCATTGAACGATGACATATGTGAAGAAATCCTAAGGCAGGAGGAATGTTCATGAGAGTATCTAATTAAGTTGAAGTCTCCACCAATAACTCAATTTTCGTTAACTACTTGGCTGTGATCTCAAAGTTCCTTGATAAAATCAGACTTAAATCTGGGAACACAGGGCCTATAAACTCTAGTAAGCCATCACTCAAAGTTATCCTCCAAAGAGAGGAAGTGGAGGGAGAGACAGTAAAGACCTAGGAAATGAGTCAGAAGACTCAACTTTCTGCCATCCCAACCTATCAGAATGCCTCCAGAGGCACCTGAGGAAGCCAGATAAGACCATAAATTAATTTTCTTACCTCCTAGAGATCTAAGTAATGCAGGGGAAAATCGTCTTTCTTAGTTTCAAAAATAATGAGAACGTCACATTTTTGTAATCTTACTAGATTACGGATAGCCCTAGATTTAGAATCAGCTCCTAAACCTCTAATGTTCCAAGCTGTAATGATCATAAACACATGTTTGAGGAACAAGAGGGAGGGTCCCTCTCACTAAGATGATTCCAGTGTCTCAGGGAAATGGGGTGTTTCCCCTGATCTAACCTGACTTGGGAAAAAAACGATCGAACCTCAGCGTTGGATCTGAGGTGAATGCCTATTTTACCACAAAAATCTTGAAAATGTTGGTAGGAGTCCTAAGTCAAGGGATCAAAATCCTTTTCATGCATATAAGACATACAATGAACACTAGAAGAAGGAGAAGAGGTAGAAACATCAAAATGATCAGTAATAACGACATTAGACAGTTGTTCTAAGGAATTTACAGCAGTACCTGGGGCGTGAATGGGGGTATCCGGTTGAGAGGGAAGAGGTTCCGTGGGGTTCTCAACTGATGCTTTCTTCTCCACGCAGTCATACAGCGCCAGTAGCTTCTTGAACTTCCCCATAGAAAGATTCTTTGCACGGATCTCTACTTGGACAAAGTTGGACTCGTCCAACGAAGAAGGAGCACCCATTTTTGAGGATAAGAAGGAAGAGGCTTTGTACCAACCTTCCGAAGCAGGGGGTAGGGGAGGACTTGTTCCAGCCCTCGGAAGTGGAAGGAGAAGGTGAGGCCTTGTACCAGTCCTCAGAGGCAGGTGGGGTAGGAAGAATCCCCACGGCACTAGGAGTAGGGTCGCTAGCTTGTGGTTGAGAGAAGGATCTAGTCCAAACATTAACCTTGGGTTTAGAGTTTTTCTCCGACTTGCTTCCACGCCAGGTCTTAGTGGCTTTGAAAGACTTTCTACTAGGAGGAGGGGCTTTCTGATGAGAGACAGGAGAGGGTTTAGCGGACCAGGAGGCAGGGGTGTGTTGCACTGGAGGGGAGGGATCGCAAAGATCCCAACTAGCTCTGAACTTGATTGGGTAGGCAATACGCCCGAAAGCGTAGAATCGAGTATCTGGAAGGTCTTTGCCATAGTGTAACATAATACGGCATCTAGCAAAACTTTGCTGTTTTGCACTTTCTACAGAGAGGTCTACCTCAAGAAGGTCTGCGAAGTCAGCAACCATGCATCTAAAAACGTCAACGTCCCATAAATGGTGTGGGATACCCTCCAATCTGGCCCAAACATCCTCCTCTCGAATGGTGAAAACCGCATTAGACTATGGTGACCAGTGGGTAAAGGACGTCGAAAGAGATTGTAGGGAAGAACCGTAGAGGTTCAAGGTATCAGCCTTAATCTTAGGGGTGAGAAATCTGAGTAAAAATTTGCCAGGGGCCGAGAGTTTGACTTCCACCCTGGAAGCCAAAGGCCAGTGTGTCGCAATATGGTGTTTTAGCAACTCCTTGGAGAGTTGGGTGGAATGGGAGGAAACTAAAGCACAGCAAGAAAGGGAGAGGAGTAGGTCGCATGTAGCTTCAGAGGGAGGGATGATGGTAGGAAAATGAGGGGATTGACCCGCCATTCTAGAGGGAGGAGCGGTTGATTTCCCTTCCTGGTAAAATTTACAAATAACCACTGAGTGAGTAGGAGAAAGACAACGTAAACATAAATCAGAATATTTGCAGTTGCTCTTAGTATGGCCAAGAAGGCCACAAGCAAAGCAACGGCCCGAGGCTCGACAGAAAGTTACTATGGGGAGCAAACCTTCCGACGCTGCACCGTAATCCATTCAGAAGGCTCCGCAAAGGAATGAAAGTTTTTCCTTTGGCAAGGGATGGGAGAGGCGAGGGGAGTAAAGCGGGAGCCTAACGAAGAGATGGGAATAGAAGAATCCCGAATGTCAGAAGATATCTTCTCGTCAGAAGATCGTGCGAAAAAAAGACCCGAACCGCTACTGAAAAAATGATGCGAGGGAGACGTGTAGTCAGCACTGTGATGTGTCAGACAAGTGTCGTGCAAGACATTAGAACGGCGCTTGAAATGACCTTCGTCATTAGAGCGGACATTAGAGTAATGTGCATGCTCAGCTACTAATTGCGTCTCGAGCGGAGCGCGTGACTCTGAGCAATTATCGGAACCAAGCGAAGAAGCGAAGCGTCCAGAGAGAGAAGACAACAAACAGTCGTCAAGGGAGGCAGGGTTACAGCGCATTGAATGTCCGTTGTCAGAGCAACTCTCGAGAACCAAGGCGAGATTTGAGTGGTCTGAGCCAACTCGGGGCTCAAAGATTGAGTCCAGATTGGAGCGGCCCGTTGTCAGATCATAACAGGAACAATGCTCGCAGGGATAATATCCAGCACCAGCACCCGATGAGGTATCAGGATAATGTTCTACGATAAGAGGCGGCTTATCGTGGACCTACGGTAACACGGGAACAGAAAAGGAAGAAAAGTTCCACACAAAACTCGGAGCAGACACTGCTCCACCGTCAGAGCTGTCAGAGGCTACAGACTGACACCCCATCGTCTCCGTCAAGACACTAGGGTTCCGGCCACCTACCGGCGGTAGCCCGGACGACACACCCGTGGAGACCACTGGGTCAGAAAGGGAAGAGAAGGAAAAAAGATTCTCCATATCCATAGGACAGACCGAGGAAACTTCCTTCGTCGAGGTGCAAACCTCACAGTCACCGGAGAGCCACCGTGAGGACATAGTCTCCCCAGGGAGAGTCCGAAGATCCCTATAACTGGATCTATCAAAAAACTCAACAATAAATGGAAAACTACTCCAACCATACAAGAAAGGGGCCTTGTCCAAGCTCAGTCGATAGAGATTTAGGCTCTTTAGCCGACTGAAAGCTAACGATTTACCACGCAAGAAACAATCCACAACTAGATCTAAATTAGCAGCTAAAGGCAAAGAAGAGAATGAACTATCATAAACAAAACCTAAAAGCGACCCAAAAGGGCCGAAATAAAACTCGGAACCCTCGCACGGGCGGAAGATTTGACTGGAAAACCCTAGCAGGACGCTGGGCAACAAGGAGGAAAGAGTATTTGCCTCCGATGAAGAGGGAGCGTCGCAGAGAGCGGCGACAGAAGGGGAAGAAGGCACCACAACTGCGCGTACCTACGAGGAAGGGATAGGCGTCTTCCTCGACTTGAGGGGAGAGCCACCAGGAGGAGACGCGTCTTGCTTCATCGGGATCCTCTCCGTTAAGACTGCGGGGGTGGCAGAGTTCGCCACCACAGTAGATCTCTTGGCTTTGCGGCGAGATATGCGGATCGGAGCAGCGGGGGAGGAGGCCTCTTCCTCCTCGAAGAGGCTGGACTTGAACGCCTTCCAGTCGAAGGAAGTAGCCCGACGAAGGAGGGCTTTCGAGCAACAGCTAGGGTTACGGGAGCCATGGCTGGAAGATTGACGGTTTCTCATAGCGGAACTTCTTTCGCGAGGATCGTGTGAATTGTAGTATTTCTTGTTTGTTAGCCTTCCCATTTGAGTGATCTTTTTTATGAATTCAGATTGTAAACTATGAGCTAGATCTCATGCAAAGCAAAGGCTCGGTGAGTATAAGGGAAACGTAAAAGAATACAAACATAAACGTGTTCTTCAAAGTACAAGAGATAATTTTCTTTAGTCTTAATTCATAATACCAAAAAGTATCTGTAACATCTATGGTTGTGTTACATATGAACACAACTTTAATTTAAATTAAAAATACAAAATTTAAACTAATCAATATTAAAATTTAACAAACTTTAAATTTAAACTTAAAATAAATAAACAACCCAAATTAATTAATTATTTATAATTCTATCTGACATATTATTTAAAATAAATAACTCAACTTCTTATTTCTAATCTAGCTAACTACATGATATTAAAACAATAAGAAAACTTCATCCTACATCAGGTAACACGCATTGCATCAGGATCTCTACTGCTGAGTTCTCTGCCAAGCAGGGCCCTTGTGGGCAAGACCATGAATCATTTGTTTTCATTTTCATCACCAAAAACATAACTCCACCATTGACTGCAAGATACTGTCGTCAGCATATTTCTTTTTTGCTGGAAAGCTACTGGTAGCTGCTTTGGTGGTTTGATGTCTGTTTTTCGTGTGCCACAAGCGACTCACATAAGAACAATCTAAGTGAAATGTATGAGATGTCACCTTTAACTTTCACATGAACCTTTCGTTCTCTCATGCGTGCATGTTTCACATTATTCCATCTTCTAGTACATATTTTGGTTAAGGGTGCACATAAATTGGATTAAATGAATCTACAACCTAATCTAAATTATTTGGCGGAGATAATTTTAGATCCATATCTAACTTAACTTCAGTCTAGACTTAATCCAATTAGATCCACAAACTTCGGATTGGGTTGAGTTTTAGATTTTATGCGTATTTATTAAGAACTAAATATTACAATAAGAACATATTGTATAATAATATATAGTACTAATACCAAATATAAAATTGTGAACAATCTGATTATATTATACACATAGACATGATTTACTAGTATTTCTTGGATAATATGAATTATTACTTTGAAATTTATAAATAATTCATAGGAAAATACATTTGAGATAGAAAAATGAGACAAAATCAAATAATGGGATCAGGAAAAATTAGAAAATGTCAAGATGAAGTAGGTAATAGATGGATGGGGGAATTTTGGGTGAAAACAATAAGAAATAGAATTATAGAGAGAAGAGATTAGGATTTTATAAATAAATAATTATATATATAATATATATTTATAATTATAAATATATAATTATATATATACCTTAGAATGTTAACGAAATTTATACTTAATCTTGAAAGTTTAGGTTTAAGATTTTTTAAATTATATCTAACCAATGAAATAAAATATCCAACACAATCTAACTCACATAGGTTTGATTGGCTCGATTTTTCGATTAATTTAAACCCATATACACCCCTAGTTTTCAGCCTCATGTCGCTAACATCATATAAACCGTCTTACGGTGGTACTTTCTGAAAACGTCTTACTGTGGTATTTTATTAATAGAAAGGTGTCAACTTTAATTGGGTTCTTGTAGTGCGGTTTTCAACATCGACAGACGTTTTTGTACGTAACTTTACAACAAATAATATATTATGTATTCAAGAATAAATAAGTTTCAATCACTCAGGCGTTCTCCACCGACACTTTCCCTCGCACGTGCTGGGTGAGCTGGGCGAGCGCAACGTCGACCGTGTCGCGAAAATCCGGTTCCGACGAGTTGGGATGGGCGTACGTAAGACTCGGTATCAACTCAATGACTCGGTCTCGCATCCGACCAACCTCCGGTTTCGGTATCTTACTCAGCTGCTCCTCAATGCTCCCCCACTTCTCTTTCTCGATGAACACCGAGTACTCGCCGGGGGACTCCGGAAGGTACCACTGGTACTGCGTGTACGCCGTGTGCTGGGAGAAGAACACCGGGACGCACCCGGCGAGGACCGAGTCGAATACGGACCGTCTGGTGAACGAGTCACCGGGTGCCTGCATGCAGAACTCTGATTTCATCATCACACCCAGAACCTGACTCGGTTCATGGCACCGGGCCGACCCGGGCTTGCACGCGGACTGGAGGCACTGGGTCGACGAGCCGCATTGCCTGAGGATCTCCTCCCTCGACGCCGCTATCTCCGAGCCGTTCCGCGGACCGCCAACGAAGGAGAACAAGTGCGTCCGGTGCGACCAGCGCACCACCTCCTGCCACGACGCCACCTCCTGGGACGTTCTTGGGTGGAAGTAGGACGGATAGGGGATGGCGAATTGGTTCCGGCCGGCCCACGGGTGCCGCTCCACCGTCAGAATTGTCATGTTTTTGACCGCCGGCTGGAGAAACAAATGGTTGGCGCCGAAGTCTGCGCCACTGCCATTGCCATCCTTCCGCATGAAGTCCCACGCCGTTCTCCCGGTGGCAAGGAAGTGATCGGCGCCGCCGTGCCGTTGCCACGGCGGCTGCCGGACCAAGTACTCGACAAATTCATCGCCGAGTTTGTCACGTTCGGGCAATTGAGTCTGTCGGAAGACGCTTGAGGCCCATAGACCGGAGTAAAACGGCACGTAGAAAAGCTCGGCCTCCGATTCGTTGTGGGTTCGACAACGATGCCGCTCGACGCGTGCATGGAATATCATCTCGCCGCCGAATTGGTTTGTCGCAAACCAACTGCCATCTGTTAAAAACAAAAAAAAACACACACACAAAACAAAACATCAATCCTTCCACTACCATCATAACCTGAGTCAGAATTCTAACATGTTATCAGGGCAAGTCGATCTCGAAACACCCTACCACTACCACCCTGGACAAGAGGAGGGACTTGTCGGCCGAGGCCCCGGTTAGCGACATGCGGGCACATATTGGTGAACATGTTGAGTGTACGGCATCGGCGGAGGAGGTCGACATTGAACTTCTTCGGGAGTTCATAGACGTAGACCCGGCCGATGTCGTCCGGGCACCCAGATTTCACGCCGTTGATTCGTCGGAAAAGAGAAGTTGTAGTTGAGTTGTCGGGTAAGAAGTAGAAGATGAGTGAAACCCAGATGGAGAAGAAGATGGAGGCGTAGAGGCCATTCTTGACAAGGCGAACGATGGTGGAGTAGTCCTTGTCTTTGCCGTGGGAGGAGAACTGGTTCTTGAGTGCCATGGAACACCAGTTGGAGCTTCTTCCACTCTAGCTAGAGCAAGAAGCCTCCAACCCAGACGGGTAATTATTAGCCAACACCACTCCCAAGGCTAACTCCAGAGATCAACTGTAGTAATCAGTGAAGGCATGTCAGTGGTGTTTGTGGAGTGCGTGGAACTTTGAAATGTATCATGGTAGAAGAAAATCGACAAGAATATATGTACAAGGAAGCTAATTGGAAATTAGGAGGTCTGGTAATGTCATCCTCTATGATTATAAATGGTCACCGGTAACTGGCATCCACCGATTAATATTATATTATTTAAGTTGGCATCGATTCACTAGTATTCTTCCTTTTTTATCCACAGATATCTGGAAGACGATGAGGTCCTGCCGAACTAGTGGTTTTTTGTGGGAACACTGTGAGGTGAGATTCATGTTTCTGGGCCAGTTTGTTTTCGTTATTTTGGTTTTTTAAATAATTGATGTTGTAAGTAGTACCTGGAGTTTGTCTTTCAATGAAAAAGTTACGTTTGATAAATCTAGTTGTTTGGTCTTGTGTGTGTTTTTTTTGTTTTTTTTGCGTGTATCATATGATCTTATTTGTTGGTTTTTTCTCTCAAACTGTGAAAAAAACTCATTCCATTAATTTTTTATCTCGAGTTCAAAAATAAGTTTCGGTTTACTTGTCACATCTGATAATTGACAAAAAATCAAATCAGTTTCAGTTATAAACTCTTGATTTAAATAGATAAAATATTATTCCGTGGTTTAAAAACCACCAATCGAACGGCCCTGGCTAAAGATAAGCCGACCTTTTCAATGGATGCGCAGTCTTTCATGTCAAATTACATAAACTCCTAATCTTGTATTGTGACAACTCTAGTTGTTAGTCATACACCCAATCAATGCTAAGCAATGAGAAGCATTACTGTACATAAGCTTCTGACTCAAGTATTTTATACCTAATTGTAAATTTTAAGGTTAGTATACGTAGCAATTCCACAAACCCATTTCATCTGCTCTTTGGCTCAGGCTGTTAAATCAATGTTCTTCACATGTAGAAGTTCAAAACAAGCAAGGTTGGCTCCTTTCACAACAATTGCAATACTATATAGGATCCATAACAGGAATTCCATATTTTTATTCTGCTCCATCCAAGATGGTTTCTTCCATTATTGTGTTTTTGTAACTATATGTATGTCTAACCACGTAACTTCAGATTCTAACCTACCATCTCTGACTTTCATTTCACATAAATCAAGTTTCCCATTATCACAGTTTCTCTGACTATAGGCAAACCATGTATGTACACAGGAATCATGATGCTTAAGGGAAAAACCCTAAATATGACTACATGCAAATAACCCAATTATTAATAGTTGGAGTTAAAGGCTTCTCTACGATGATGCAGCGTTGTAGATGGGGACAGGCGGGCATCTGGGATCTTGGGAATTTTCCATTGAGAGAGGAGCAGAAGAGCACATGGCAAAGAAAATAGAAGGTCTGACGCATTTAAAGTTCAACCACCACCCGCCGTATGTCGATTGCTGTCCAAAGTCATTGGATTTGTTGTAAATTACTGTTGCAACGATGACATAACAAGGATCCAACGGCTGTGATTCCCGGACTCACGTGAGCCTACACCGCAGCAGATTTTGACTCCCAAACCACCACCAACCATGGAATTCTGGTCCGCTCAACATTTGTTAGTTTAATTAAGATCTGGTGGACAAGAAGAGAGCCAGCGGGAAATGTTGTACGAAGGAGATTTGTTTGGATTTAGCAAAGGGGATTGTCAGTTATTGGTGGAAGGCCAGACGAAAAGCAGCTATTTTGTGACGAAAAGCAGCTATTTGTTTGGATTATCTTTCTCTTATGTTCGAATCTCATGAACAATAAGAGTAGTAAAAAATATCTACGAAAGTTTACAAAATACCAGACAACAAGTAAAAGGAGAACCACTAGGAAGATTCCATTTGAATTCCTTGGTCCACAGGAGCCTACACCTCTGGCAAGATTCAATCGGTCAAGCAACTCTTGCACAGTAGTAGTAGCTAGAGGGACTTGTGAAGGCTCGTTTTTCCAATTGGGCTTGTACCGAGGCCTACAAAGGCCCATTTGCTACAAACAGGAGCTAATTGGACCAATGGTTGCCAGTGGATCTTTGTGGTTTTGTTCTAGTGGGGGATTTTGTGTTAACATTTAAGACTTTAGTGGGATCAAAGTTTCAAAGTTCAAAGTTATATATTAAGATTCACTGCTCCAGAATAGCAATTCTAACCTCTCTTGCCCTTTTCTTTTCTTTTCTTTTAAATTTTCTCAACAAAAAAAAAAAAGACTCAAGTGATTGCATTTGTAGTTCACAAATCAAAACATTAAACTTTACACTAAACTTTTGTAAATTGCATTTATCTAGGATCTTTACAGACTATAATTCAATTGCTTCATGTAAAGTATGAAATCCTAACTGCACCATTGTCATTCTAAATGAGCACGCATATTCTGTGGAGGGAAAGCTTGCCACTGTGAAAGTGATGTACTTTATTATATACCATATGATGCCCGGGTGCATGAACTTGGCACAAAGAATCTTCTTACAGAAACACACGAGCAGCTTTTCCATGCTAAATGACGTTAGTTCAGTGGTCAATTTTTTCTCACCCAAGGTCAATCTTAGAAGATTGAGTGTTGGCATTTCTGTCAAGATGCTTCCACCATAGGGAAGCATATGAAAAGGGTGAAGAAAGCTTCTAGCCATAGATTGATGGAGACTGAAACCTGTGGACTGAGAGGGTTTGATATACCCAAGTGGGTCAGGGTAGTGCTGGAATAGCTGTGAATCCACCATGAGTTGGTTTCTTTTTCTTTCCAACTTAAGAGGAAGAGGGAGGTGGGACTTCTTTCATAGCTTGTGTCATTGATGACAACTGATTAACTACCAAGAGATTAGAGAACTGCGACAATTATGAAACTCAGCTTGATTGCTCAATGTATTAGCAAAGCCTTTATACTGATTTGCCCATTAGGTACAAAAGGTGATAACCAACGGTTACTTATGCACAAAGTCACAAGATTAAATAATCAAGTAAAGAACACATTTTTTACAAAAAAAAAAAAGAAGAAGTAAAGAACACATTTACTCAATTATTTCTTGCCCATGTCCTTCGTAGTTACATTTTTTTTACCATATTATTTTGTCACGTGCATTCGTTCACATGATAGATTACTAAAGACCACAGAAATGAAAGTTGTTGAGTTTGTCTTAAATTTCAAGTTCTAATGTACTATTTTATCCACATGGCTTTTAGAGACATTCATTTTACGTTTGACTTTAAATTTGAATCTAATGGTTATTTTAGATTTGTGAAAGAGTAAGATTGTTTCTCCTACATTATCCGTTTATGTTTGATTTTAAATTAGAATCTAAGGACTATTTTAGATATGTAAAAAGGATTGTTTTCCCTATATTATCTTTTTATGTTTGATTTCAAATTTGAATCTAAGAATTGTCTTGGATTCGTGAAAAGGTATTGTTTTCCCTATATATGTGAGCCATTTGTATTAGGATAAAATAGACTTAAACAAGAGATTAGAATGACTAACTTAGGTATTGTATTGCCGTCATCTCTCTTAAGTGTATTGATTTTCTATGGTTGGCTTCTTCCTATTGGAAGATTTCTTTTTTTCCTTGTACTTTTTTGATTATAGTGATCTCTTTTGTCTCCTCCATCCATGGACGTAGGTTATTACTGAACCACGTAAATTTTTATGTATTTGAGATTATTTATTTTCTTATTTTATCTTCTTTGTGGATTTCCATCTACTCTACTTATGTGTGTATATATTCCTTAACAAATTGGTACTATAGTTTTTGGTTTTGATTTGATTTTTGTGTGCATATGAAAATTTCTGCCAATATGAAGATTGAGAAGTATAATCGTGATGTTAATTTTGATTTTTAGCAAATCAAGATGAAGGCACTTATTACATAACAAAGAATGAAGAAGGTGTTGCTTGGAGTTGATAAGATATCGACAAAGATGTCTAAAAAGGATAAGATAGAGATAGATGAGAAGGTCCTCACTTATATAGTTGAGTTTGTCAAACAAGGTTCTTCGAGAAGTTTTGCAAGAGATGATCATTATTGGATTGTATCTTAAGTTAGAAATCTCTACAAAACGAAGACTCTAGCAAGCATACCGCACTTGAAGTAAAAACAATACTTATTGTGTATGAGTGAAGGTATATCTATTAAATCTCATATAGATTATGATCTCGACTCTCTACGTACCCATGTGATGTCACTCATCGCTTTCGGGTTGAAGTGTTGGTTAAGAGCTACTGAGCTGTCGAGCTATTGAGGTAAGATAGCTGGTTTACAGTCTACATGCTTAAGCGAGTGATGTGTAAGCCTACAAACAGGAAAAAGAAGTAGTTAGATGATGCTTAGCCGCTCAGTCAAGAATGCTCCCATGCTTAAATTAGTGAAGGGAGATTAAGTTTTAAGAGAGAGTGCTCAGACCCTTGAGAAAAGATCCAAGTCCCCCGCTATTGCACTATATGTGGTGTATTTATACATGAGTAGTAGTGGAAGATTGTTATGGCATGTGTCCAGCTCTTGGAAGAGAGATATATGTGGTGAATGTGCTTTTACAAGGTGCAATGATGATCGCTAAGTGCTATAGGTGTGTCAAGTGGCTCTATCAAGTGTTAGGTGGCTTAGCATGTAAGAGTTGTCTTTTTTCGTGTAGTATACATAGCAACATCGTGTATATAGGGAATTGTGCAAGTCTGTGGTGTGCCCATGTATTGTTCCTCGAGATAAGTGTGGTACTTGAAGTCTGAAGAGTCAATAGGGGCCGTGTGTTGTTGCCCAAGAAATCACTCAACCTAGACGTTTGATCGGCCCGGATGATGAGCAACTTGACCCTCTTATTGGAGGTTGCTTGTACAAGGTGATGAACAACTTGACCATCTTATTATGAGTAAAGGAGAAGTTTATTACACTTTTTTGTTTTCTAGAATTAAAAGTAATGTAGAAATTTGGTTAGTATGCCTTACATTCTAATTAAGTTCTAATGCACTCATTCTATCTACCTGGCTTTTGAAGACATTCTTGTTATATTTGATTTTAAATTTGAATAAAAGGGTTATCTTGGATTTGTGAAAGGGTAAGGTTGTTTCCTCTACATATATGAGTTATATGTATTAGGATAAATTAGACTTGAACAATAGATTAGAGAAACTAGTGTGGGTATTGTACTGTCATTATCTTTATTAGGTGTATATATTGAGTTTATAAAATTTATTTTTTCTTCTTGGAAGATTTCCTTTCTTCTTTATATTCTTTTGACTATAATGATCTCTTGTCTCTCCTGTCTTGTGAAAATAGACTATTGTCGAACTACATAAGTCTTTTTTTGTTTGAGATTATTTGTTTTTTCATTTATTTTTTTTATAGATTTTTATTTATTCCGCTTGTATGTGCATATATTCCCTAACGAAAGCAAATATGAAATCGATTATAAAGCAATGGACCTAGGTAGAAGATTACATTCAAAGTTCCATACGATCATATTAACTAAAGACTGTCTTCCACATGACACCACTCTTGTTTCAAGCCACTTCCCCTCAACCCAAGTCACTTTTCATTTTTGGCAGACATGGCACATCCGAGGTTGAGCCAAGAAGATGGTAATATGAAAAAGACAAGAGGAGAAAAGCATAGGAGAGATCCCTTCACAACCAATGAGAATTGGACAACGATAAAATTCTACTGAAGTTGTCGATGTCTTCTTTCACTTAGAATGACACTACACTAAAGAAGAACCACAACAGATCTGATGCCTCTTGTTTGTGGTAACACAACCATACAAAGATTTTACACTGAGGTGGGGGAACAAGGATGTCTAGATAATACTCATATTCCTCTGGTAATGGAAGTGAACAATCAACACATGCAGTGCTCGTGTACATGTCCATCAATATCTCCGAGTTCATGACATGTTTTTGTGTAGTTATTGTAGCCTAGCCAGAGGATGGGAATGGACTAAAAACAAGACGCAGACTTCAAATTTTACTCGTAAAGGTTTGATTATGACCACATATCGTGTGAGGAAAAAGGGGAATAGAACATATTATCTTTTCAAGGTAGATAGTACTCAACTTTTCTTTATTTAATTTATGACGAAAACGTACATGCACACGCATATATATATATATAGCCATGCACACTTACTTCCTCGCACCACACAGTGGAAGCCTCTCTCTTCACCATACCTATTCCAAACTTTTCCTCTCTTCCACCAAGCAACCTTTAGAGTTTCTTCTTCTTCGCTGCTCTCCTCTCTGCTTGAGATCATGAGAAGAGTGTCTGATCCACTAGTTGTTGGAAGAGTAGTTGGGGATGTTCTCGACCCATTCATAAGGTCAGTGACACTTAGGGTGAGCTACAACTCGAGGGAAGTAACCAATGGCTGTGAGTTCAAGCCTTCAGCTGTTGTCAACCAACCTAGGGTTGAAGTTGGAGGAAATGACCTCAGGACCTTCTACACACTTGTAAGCTCTCACCCAACTCCGCGAAAACTCCTCTTCAACTGTCATTAATATGTACTTGCTAATTACAGCTGGTTTAACAATTGTCTCTTACTATTACAGGTGATGGTGGATCCTGATGCCCCAAGCCCAAGTGACCCAAGCATCAGGGAGTACTTGCACTGGTAAGCTCTTGAGTCCTAAAAGTAATGATCTTCTCTCTTCATGGTTTCTACTATATTAACAACATGAACCAACTACCATGGTGCAGTTGACCAGGAGGAGTGGAACTTCCACCTCCTTCTCAAGTTCGAATCTCACGAACCGCAAGGAGAAAATATATACATACCGATATCAAAAAAAAAAAAAAAAAAACTATGTTAACAACATGTGCACGAAAAGAAACAGTCACTCTCAAGCAATTTTTATTATTATTATTTTTTTTTTGTTGAGATAGTAGTTAGTTATCTAAATTCTTGTAAATATTATAAATCCACAACGTCCAGTCAACTCAACTCAAATCCTCGAGTTGGTTCACTCTTATCAAAGTCTTTTTCTGACCCATCATTCTCAGCAAAGTCGAACCTGACATATCTATACAGCATAGATGACATCTTCCTTTCCTATGATAATAATCAAGAGTCCTTCATGTGGGATTTTTAAGTATTGAGAACAAATATTGCTTTCAGTGGAACATCAGGAGAGAGAGAGAGAGAGAGAGAGGGGTTCATACAGAATCAACATCACCTTTTGTAGTACAACAGAACAGTCCTTTCCCATGGCATTAACCTGCGGGACTGTCTAAGCGTTGCATGGAACTGGACTTCACTTCACTTTTCTGTTTCTCCGATCAATATATTTCACCTCAGCAACTTGTGAACTTTTATGAGTATCTGACTCCACTGTTTTATACATCAATACGGAAGTCTTTCAGGGCATCGTTTCCTGACAAATTGCTTTCAGGATGGTACCGTTCATGTAAACCTTATTAGCTAGTCTGCCTTATTATCAAAAAAAGGAAGAAAAGTAGCTAGTCTGCCTGCAACTGCTTTGTACCTTCATGTGTGGACGAGAAAACAGAAATTGACCATTACCAATCCTGCATTGCTCCAATGATATCTAGTCTATCGCATATGAATATAATCTTTAATAGCTCCACAGTAACCTTCATCCATGCAAATCCTGATTAAAGCCCAATAGCCAATTTCCTAGTAAGCAATAATCATAGTATTAGCATGTCCTCAAATGTCAACTCATTTATTTTTTTACTTCAATACAATATCAATATGAAAATTTTCTAAACATATGTGGATTTTTTTTAATTATATTTCTACCAACATGATATCAACATGTAGATATTTTATTGACACATGTCTATTTTTTAACTTATCAAAATTCAACACGAAATCGACAATTAGAACCTTAATAATAACACAATTATGAATTTGAAAAACCTTCACTGGTTATGATTCAGCAGAAATCATGGACCTCCTTTTCCTGTTCCGACAATAGATTAGATTCTATAATGCAAACTATTGCTAAGACTTCCAAGTCTTGGATTTGATTATTTTAGTCATGTGTTGTCTTGTTTTTTTGTTTCTTCTGATTACTACCAGTGACTTGCTTCAGGTTGATCACTGATATCCCAGCTACAACTGGAGCCACTTTTGGTAAGCTACACCAACTTTGATGATATTAGCATTTTGTAAAATAAAATGAAATAACTCATCGTTCAAACTCATGTCATGTGTTTTTATGCAGAGGTTGAGAGTTTGATAAAACATTCAATAAAATCCAGTACACTACATGATTTGTGTTTTCACTGAACTAAGCAACTATTTTCCAGGTCAAGAGGTTGTCTGCTATGAGAGCCCACGGCCAACCATTGGGATTCACAGGTTCGTGTTCGTTCTCTTCCAGCAGCTTGGCCGGCAGACTGTCTATGCCCCCGGCTGGCGCCAGAACTTCAACACCCGCAACTTTGCAGAGCTTTACAACCTCGGTCCACCACTCGGTGCAGTCTACTTCAACTGCCAGCGAGAATCAGGCTCGGGTGGAAGAAGGATGCAATCATAGGAGGAAAATCCAATCTCCTCCAGAAAGAATTTAGAATCTAACTATGGTTAGCAGTCATGAAGTATCATTTCTCTCATGTAATCGTCAGGGGAAATGAGAGCTTGAATACTAGTAATTAATGGGTACTTAACTAGTATTGTTAATGGGGTTCCAATCCCATAGCCTCTAATATAAGAATACCTATTTTCACAAAATAATCAGCGGTTCAATGTGTATGTGCAAACAGAAGTGCATGCATGGCACTGTGTCTGTTCCAGATTTTATGTCAGATCTTTTTCTGCTGCATTTGATTCTTACCTGAACCATCTGTGTTGGAATCCTGAGCAAAAGCTGGTGTGCATCAGAGTTGTGCTGGTCTGAACTGGTACAAAGGGAATAATGTCAAGTGCAGAGAAGATGTAGTAATGTTGGAAGAAAAGTATAGTACATAAATTTCATACAAGTACTGTTATTACTTTTGGTGATTAACCACAGGTCCTTGGTCAGGAAAGAGAGGACACCATTTCAGGGATCTGATCATCTGAACAAGAAACTCAGGCTAGACACTGCTAGGATTTCTTGTGATCTTTCCTGCAGAATTACCTGCATATTTCTCACGTAATTTGGGATATGCAGGAATGAACTGCTCTCAGATAGTCATCAAAGTAACAGACTTAATTCAAGGGAAGACATTTTTTCATAAATTCAATGCACACAGCACAATAAAAATATTAACAAAAGCCTCATAGATATAGGCCTGTGAATCAGTAAGTAATTTGACACTTTTGTGACTCCTTTTTCATTCTTGTAATTTTTCTTTTTAATTCAGACTGATTTTCTATTCTATTAACTTGAAAAAGAAGTTCAGTTGTGGGGATTAGTCTCAATGATCAATAACACACAGCAAAAGGAATTATCATGTTTATATTGGAGATCCACGACCAAACACAGGTAAATGATGGTTTCGTATTGAACATCAATGAAATCTTTACTACACGTTACACTATTACATAATAGTCTATATATTACACTATAGACTAAATAGGTCTCCTGTAAAGGGAAAGAAGAACTCGGAATGATGCAAAAATGAATAAAACACTTCCTCCATACAGGAGTAATCTCAGAACTCTTCGACGACTTCTTAGTCTAAGAAAGGTTACTTGGAGAATACATGTTTCCAAAATAGATTCACCATCTAGGAAGAATGCTGGCAAACTATTGAACAGAGCAAGACTTGCAGAGACATGAAAAGTCCATGAAAAAACTTTCTCACAAAATGTTGGAAGGTAGAGTCCAAATCCCCCAGATGCCCAACGTGGCTTGTAAGCCGACAAGGCGACTGAGTTTATCAATGATAGTGGATCCCCAATGAAAACAAAAACTCCTCTGCATGGATCAGATTCTGTAGTTGAATAGTTAAGATCCATTGATGATGATTGGTCTCTGTCATTGCTCAAGCACTCAGAGGAATATGGTCGTGAAAAGGAAATCTCAATCCATGCTGTTCCTGGAATTTGAACTGGTGTCATGCAGGACTCATCCTGTGCCACACAAAAAATATTAAAAAATAATGATTAAATATTAAACTACAAGAAAGAGCTTTGGGAAAACAAAGGAAAAGTGACTGAAGAATGAATCAACAATAGTCATCTATTACATGCAGAGGCTCGGATATAATGTAGCCTGGTGTGTTCAAAGCAGATGAGCTGTGGAATGTATGGAGAATTACTTTCACTTAGATACAAGAGTAAACAAACAGGGAACATATAAAAGAAAACAGAGTAAATGATACTCTTTTATGCTCCATTTATCAACTAACTCTTTTAGTTAATCTTTTCTCAATAGTTAAAAAGATTGCAGTCAGAACTGGGAACTCTGACAAAATAAAACACATAATTGTTATTGATTTGACCTATAGTTCAATTTACATAATCCACTAATCAGTATGGTAGTTAAGTGCTTATAGAAAAGAATCAGAAGTATCCTTTTTCCTTGAGAAAAAACTCTCAACCGTTTTAAGGATCTTGCCACCAAACTCGTAGCAAAGTCCCTTGTTAAGATGGGGGAAAAACACAAAAATAGTGTCAAGGACAAAAGAAAATATATTTACCTCTCGGCATGAACAAGGTATATCATTTCTAGTTGTTTTCCATCCATTGCCACATTTTTTTAGCTTAACAATATCCATTGCAATTAAGCACTGCACGTTTACTGTTCTGTTGTGGCTAAGAACATCTTCATCTAACAAGCTTGAGGTAGGGCAGTGTACATTCACGAAAGCAGTTAATTCATTTGGGCAAGCGAAATTTTGGTGTTGACTTTGAAGCTTTACGCTCTCCTCTATCTGAGAGGTCGGAACACAGTATCCCTTTGTACCAACAAATGTGGTATTACTTAAAATTTCATAATTGAATCCTTTAATCGCGTCAGTATCCATTTGAACCAACTTCTCAACCCATTCCCGCGGATGATGGATATATTTTCCATCCAATGAGACAATAATATCACCTCGAGACAAATAACCAGATAATGGAGTTATAGAAGCCACATTTAGGACCTGTTAATTAATTTAGAATCAAATTTGTAATGAGTGACAAACAACAGGAGAGAAAATTGAAGGTTCTAGGAGAAGATTTACCATGGATCCTTCACCATATACATAAAATGGATATAAGAGGGAAGGCAAAAATAACACAGTCAACCAACAACCTGCACACAACTAGAAAGTGAATTTTACATGAGCTACAGATTCAAACACAAAATAACTTGCCTAGGAGAAACAAAATGCTAGGAGGTCAAAAAAGATTCAACCCATTTAACATAAATTAGATGCAAAATGTTGAACAGTTGATATCATTATAAAAGTTAATAGAAAGTATGGGAAAATTATATCTCACCACTACATTATGCCATACTCCAGCACAGTATATTCGAAGAGCACTAATAACGGTTAAGTTCTGCAGCAAATCATAGTTGAATGCAACAAAAGCTCCAGGGAAAATGATTGCTAAGAACATGGCGACATACTCAACCTGTATTCCCTGACTGTTATTCATGGTATGAACATCTATAGATCAGCAATAAGATCTATCCAATTTAAAGAGTAACATAAACAGAATAAAATACCATAAACATTAATGGCAAACAAGAAAATGGCAAACAAGAGGAAATAAATGTGAATCCTATTCCACAAAACATTAATGTTAGAGTAAATGAATCCTTATATAGATCTTTGTTTTATCCTTTTATTTTTGTGTTATCCGTTTGTGTTATTGTATATATATAGGAAATAACCCTTTGTGTAATACCATCAATCTATTAGTTCTTTTCTATCTATATGGTATTAAGAGCATAAGCCTAATAAAAAAATCTAATCCTAAACTTAGCCACCACCATTGGCCACTCCACCGCCTCCCGCTACATAACTGCCAATTCCTTCCAACATAGGACCAACCTACTGCTATTCCAGCCGGTGGATTCTCTTCCTCTCTCCATTTCTCTTCTTTCTCCATGGTATAGGCACCCTTCCTATGCCGTGAGAGGTCCTGTGCTGCTTGCCCATCTATCGTGACTGTCTGCTCTTTGTTTGGTACCTTTAACGGATTGATTGTTACTGTTATTATTGTTTATCTCAATGCCTATATGCCTACCTACGTATGCTGTAACTTCTATTATAGCCACTACTGTTGCTACTTCTCCTACAATCATTATTACTGTGTTACTGCATGCAACCACTACTATTGCTATTACCTTTGTCTTATTTATCCACCTATAGTTACTGTTACTATTACCTACATACAATCGCCACTACAACTACCTATCTACCTACGACCACTACTATTACTACTATGCTTGTTGTAATTATTGACTCTCTACCTACAACCACTATCTTTGCTACAACTCATGCTCTGATGCTCTTAGTACTCCAACTTGGAAGGTCCCTTGATTAAGTGTAGAAACTGAATACAGTACAAACGGCATGTAAGATGATAAAGCTTAAATCTCTATTAATCGAGTTAGGTTTCACCGTGCAACTTCCTATGCCTATGTATTGTGACAACTAAACTGCTACATTCGTTACTAATAATTTGCCTTCTACAAACGAATAAAGCATATTAAGCCAAACTATCACTATGTTAAAGATATAGTGATAAATGAGATCGTCTTTATTCCTTATATACCGTCATTCAATCAACTCATTGATATTTTCATAAAAGGTTTATCTCTAAAGATTTTTAAGTCACTGTGTAACAAGTTGAACGTGTTAAATATTTATACTTCAGTTTGAAGGGAAGTGTTATAGTAGATGGACTCTTATATGGATCTTTGTTTTATCCTTTTATCTTTGTGCTATCCGTGTATCTTTGTGTTCTCCTATATATATATATATAGATATATATATATATATAAAAGGGATCTGGTGCACTTTATCTCAAAATGGCATTTTGAAATAAAGTAATTTTATATTTGTTGGATCTTGATTCAAGGATCAATTTGAAAACCTCTCTTTTTATTAATAGTAGTTTTGTGTTTTGGAAGTTAAGGAGAGAGAGAGAGAGAGAATATAATTAATTAATTAATATTATTGAATAAAATGCAACTACAGTAATAATTGGTCATGTTACCAACAATTTTAGGAATACAAAGGTTTTACACGTTTTTCAATATATTGATGTTCTCTAATGAAAAAGTCTAGAAAAAATAATTTCCGTTTTAAGATAGTTTTCATAAAAAATAGTTTTCGTATTATAGAAAAATGTTTTCTTTTTAAGATTTTTGTTTAAAAAAAAACCATCAATCAAGTAATGTTCCTTAACATGTTTTTCATCTCTTTTCTTTGTTATTCTTCATCTTATTTAATTAATACGTCATCGTTTTGCAATTACATTGTAACTTATTTCTTTCATTCAACATTCAAGTGAGACATTAGGTTTTCAAAGAAAAATTAAAAAACAAAATACTGTTACTATTTCATGTTATATTGACTTAACAGCAGTCTTATGTTTTGAAGGGTAATGAGAGAGAGACTATAATTAATTAATTGTTGTTATTAATAGTAATAATTAATTCGATTACTAATGATTTTGGGAATACTAAATGTTTTACACATTTTTCAATATATTCATGTTCTCTAATGAAAAAAAAATCATGAAAAAAAAGTTTTTTTTCATAGAAAAAAAGTTTTTCATAGAAAGAAGTTTTCATTTTATGGAAAAATGTTTTCCTTTTAAAATTTTTCGTTTTAAGATTTTCGTTTTAAATGTTTTCTACATATGTAGGATTGAGATCAGATGGATTTAAGCTGGATATATTTTTTCAGTTTTGTACTTTAATTCAAAATAATGTATTCGAAGTTGTCATTCAACATTCAAGAGAGTAGTTAGATTTTCAACATTCTAATTTATAAACTTTTATCCATGAAAATCTTTATTTTCATGAAACAAAAAAAAAATTTTCATAAAAAAAATCTTTCATTCAGTTGTAGAACATCATTTGAATGATGTTTTTTTTTAACAAAAACCTTCAAACGAAAACTTTTTTTCTGAAACATAAACTTAAGACAAGAAAAAAGTGGAAAATTTGAACTTATGTGTTATTTACAATGAGAAATCATGTATTTATGTATAATTTAATTAGATTGTTCACTATTTTGTGTTTGTTATTTGTATTGTATATTTTTATACGATATGTTATAAATGTAATCTTTAGTTCTTAATTAGTATATATAAAACCTAAGAATTGACTTGACTCAATCCGAAGTTTGTGGATTAGGTTGGCTTGAGTTTAAACTAAAGTTAGATTTGAAATAAATCTAAAATTATCTAATTTAAGTTAAATTATAGGTTCATCGTTGACCAGATTCATTTACATCCCTAATCACGTATATCAAGATGAATTATAGCCTAATATGTTGGAAGGACTTTTCATAAGTTAATTTCAAAATACAAAGAGAGAGTGTGTGTGTGTATGTGTATGTGTGTGAGATACTTTTTAGGAAATCGTTCTTTTGTCTTTTCCAATTAAAAAAGGTAATACCACTTATCTCATCTATAGTTGTTTTGTGGGTTTTTTAAGATATGTGAAGATAAGATGAATGGCTACGATAAAGTCTCATCTAAGAAGTGTTTTGAGGTAAAGTGTACCTTATCCCAATCCTATATAGGAGATAACCCTTAGTACAATATAATCAATCTATTATTACTTTTCTCTCTACAATTAATATGAAGTTAATATGCAATAATAGATAAAAGGTAAAAAGAAAAGAAAAGAAGGTGAATCACTAACCATCTTAATCTTGAAGAAGTGTATAGGTTATGATTTATGATGTGTCCAACACTAACACTGAAGGGCTAGCAAATTACTCTTGGAAACAAGTCAAATTTTTATTTATAGGCCCATGCATAATGTCCATGTTTCAACATATTATGTATTGGCACATCCTACTTTTGGATAGCCAACAGAATGCTATTGGAAAGCTTAAAGTGATCTCTTGTCAGAGAAAGACATTTTTCTTCAATTAATTATTGGAACTAAAACACAACATCAGTCATTTGACAATCCTACATTATTACTTGAATTAATTTTCAAGGTCTATCTCTAATTGATATAAACAGAACAAAAGTAATGTAGCCATGCTAATAATCAAATGGGTCAGAAAGTGTTGAGCCAAGTAGACACCCCTTCTAAGTCAACGCTAACGACTTGTGAAAGAACTAAATTTGTATGAAAAAAGGAACAATTGATTGTGATCAGCAGACTCATCCCATCTAATGGGTATCAGCTTTACAGAATCAACTTATAGTGCAAGACATAAAATGTTTTACTAATCCCACTTTGTCACCAAGAATTGTGTGCATTTAATGTGGGTGTCTGACAGAGATCTCTTGACAAGAGAAGGCCTGTAGGGAAGATTCTAAATATCGATTTTGTGTCGGATTTCGACAAATTGAAAAGCAAACACATGTTAGTGAAATGTTGACATGCCAGTATCGTGTAAGTGGAAACACGGTAAAAAATCTACATTTGTGCATAAAATTTCCATGTCAGTGTTGTGTCGATAACTTGAAAACAAGACATGTGTTGGTGAAATTTCAACAACACGCGTCGACATCTGGTGATTGCAGGATATTAAATGAAAATCTAGGAAACCACCTTAAATTAGGTGAATGCAGTTTAGACCAATTTTCTGAAATTCCTCTAGACATGAATAGATGAAGAAATCAAAAGAGGGAAAAGTAAATAATCTTAGCATAATTCACAAGCAAGCAAGCCTCTAGAATAAAATAAGAGACAAACCTAGCTGCAGCAAGTGCATGTCCAAACTCATGAATAAACACAGCAGCAAATGTGGAGTATAACATGATTCCAAAATCCATGAGGGACACACTTAAGCCAGAGAACTGAAATATAAACATAAAAATTAATTTTTGTAATGAAGTTGTATTTGAAATACCTGAACACATTAAAATTGCAATTTAATTGAGAAAATGATAACCAAATTGAAATACTAACATGAGATAATCCAAATAACCAGTTCATTGAGAGGTCTCCAACTTCATATTTTGAGAGATATGCAGCACATACCAATTCCCAAAGTAGAATCTGGTAAGATTTATACCCAAAAATCAGCTAATGTTGATGTTACTCAGATCACATGATTAAAGGAAAAACACATCAAAGAAACATCATTAGCTAACTATGAACCACGCAAACTGCATAAAATATGTATAAATATATCAGGAAGGTAATTTCAACAGTTGCAATAGACTCAAAGTATAATTTATCTTACAAATGATTGATTGCTGAACAATAGTAATTTACTAATTTAGGAATCATACTTTCCATTTATGGTGTGAATACTCCTAGACTAGAAGGTAAAAATTTAAGAAACACGTTTATTCTTATATAAGAAGAAGTTTAGAAATGTGTCTTAGTATTTGCTTATAAAAAGAACATCCATTAGAAATGTTTGTTAATATTTTTCTGATAAAACAAACATTAAAGATGTGTCTTGATAAACTATCGCCAATTACAGACATTAGTAACCTTCAAACACAGGGAAGAGTCTGCTGGCATTCTTACCAGGCATATGCCCTTGTATCATTTTATGGCTTAACTTATCATTTTTATGCCCTTAGGTACCCATCCTGTTGAATTTTTTTGGTACACTCAAAGCAAACCAATTTACACATTAGATGTTGCAGTTAGACAGAGAGCAATACAAGAGTATAATTGATGATGACCTCCGTTACTAGAGTAAAAATATGATATATGGATCATCAATGAAGATTTAGTTTGGATTTTATAAAAGATAAAATACGAAAGAAAGGTAATAAGTTTGAGAAAAATATTTGACCAGGGTAGTTCCAATTACTGCCATGATGCTAATCCCAATTCCAATTGAAAACCATGCTCTTAATAACCTGCTTAAAAAAGACAAACCAACTTCAGTTATATATATAAACAGATAAGAAAGCCAAATGTAGTTTAACATCATAAGATATAAGAAAACAGACATGGCAACACAGGTGTTGTATCATGTAAGTTGTGAAAATCGGTAATTAGTAAGCAGTATTTGTTTGGTCAAGGTACTGATTATTGAATATCGATTATATGATTGATCTGCTGATTAATCAGGTTTTATAATGATTAATCAACCAATCGGTGAGGCTACCAATTTGATAAATCAGAAAATTAATTGGTGGAACAAACTAATTACCCAAAATCATGTAAAATTAGATTGCTTATGACAAGAAAGAAACAAAAGAGTAATTATCTGAAAGCTAAAGGGGGAACTCTTACTATGAAGAATCATTTCAAAGTTCAAGTTGCTTCCACTGATGTCTCATACATTATAACATCATTAACACTAACTAGAAAGTGGAACTTCTTAATAAAGCAAAAGGACTCATTATCTACTAACAATATTTACGCTCACAAATTTTATCCTCTTTTACAATTTGACCAACTACATAGTCCCTACTAGGCACTTACAGGTTTTACCATACTTTTAATATGTCATGGTTCCTCACAGATATGCCAAAGCAATAACTTGAGGAGAACCTTAAGGATGGCCAGTCTTACTAACTTTGCATTGTTCCATAATTTCCGAGTATATTAACAAGCTAGAATAGTAGGATACAAATATTAAGTCTGAGAAGCCAACCAGTTCATTTGAAAGATAAAGAATTGCGACTAGCATATTCAGTAATAGAGGGGTATGCCACAAAGAAACACCATAATTTGCTTAATTTTCATAGACATCATTATGTTTAAAGCAAATGTCTAGGGACTAGACCAAAGCACATAAAAAGGTAAAGAGCAGTTTTTTACGCGAATTCATTTCCAGATGGTTTAACTTTTAACTGTATATATAGGTCAACTACACTGCTTCTAAATGATATAATTAGATATATTGAGACATAGAATCACCATTTTCCCTCATATAGAATTGTAAGTTTGGAAGGAAAAAAAGACAAACAATATAACAAGGTATAGCAACAGGCAACATATTGAATTGTTACAGTGGTGTAGAAATCAATAGGCATTATGTACACACATAACAAACCTTCTATGTCTGCGTCCTAAAGAAAAAACAAAATCATTGAATGCAGTAATCTTGAAATCACAATACCTGAAAAGCAAAAAGAACAAGACCATTAACAAGACTACTCACACGAACCCACTTTGCACAAATTATAGTTGATAACAAATTTGAATCTTTAACATGTAATTATTTTTTATGTGAACTAGATGACAAAATGATCAAATAACTCGACAAAGACCTTAATTATGCTTGCATTTCAAAATAAGAGCTTATCCTGGAGAAAAGTTAGAACCAAATTCTGATTTTAGTGTAAACGAGAAAAGAGAAAGAAGTGAAAACATGGGATGAAGAAGTTACCACAAAGAGACCGTGTGGGACAGTTGTGCTGCACGCTGCAGGGGAATAATGCCTTGCGCTTGTTGCCTACTCCTTCTCCATTGTCCACCAGCCATAACTCGTAAGTGAGATGACTCTTCTCTTCGCCTATTTCTTCACAACTTCACTCCATCACCAACCCGTCTTCTTCTATACTACAACCAACCAAACAAAACCCATCAAAAAACAGAACTCAAGCGAATAACTCACATCTAAAATCATCTTTCTGGGAAACTGAATTGATACTTACTAATACATATCACAGAAAAGATACCTTTTTTATCATAAAAAAGCGAACCAAAAGCACTGCTGATCCAAAAAGAAACGGGAAGACCAAACCTTTGTGGGTCATGGAAGATGTTCAAACCAAACAAAAGATACCCAAAACGAGAAAAACCTCAATTAGGTTACAGCAGCCAAAATCCATTGCAAAGAACAAAGCTTTGAAGTGGAATGCATGTTAACAATCTAATGTGAAACAAGTTGTGGAGACAAATTGAAGAGACGACCTTGAAATCCTTTCCAAAATCAAAGCTTTGAGATACCCGTCAATGGAAGACAATGAAATTTGCAGCCTACAGGTCACAGATTCTGGGGGATTTTGTACACGTCGAGAAGGGAAAAGCCCGTACCCAGAAAATTGAAGAGAAGGAGCGAGGGTCGATTGGGAACAGAGGGGCAATTTGGGAAGGAAAAATTCTGAAGTCAGATATAAGATATTTATCCAAAAGTTTTCGCTACCCAATGTTGTATATTGTAATCATTAAAGATTCGATCTTCCTCAAACTTTGTTTACGACTCACGAAAGCCTCGAGAAACAAATATAAGAGGAATCACGAAATATCCAGCAACAATAAGCATCTTGCAGAGTTGCAGCCCAATTGGTCAGAAGTACTAGTAGGTGGAGTCATAGAGGGAACTTCTGGTGGTCGTGAGTTTCACGACGATGAATATGATGAGGGTGAAATTTTTCGAACATGAGACTTTGATGTTGTCTAGTCGCAAGAAAAAGGACCAGAAAATGAGATCGAGTGTCAGGAAGTAACTCATACCATACTCGGCCGGGATACCACGAAAAGACTTTCTGAAGAACGTGAGTTGATTGTCGTTAGCAATTTGTCAAGCAGAAAAAGGAAGTTCAATTACAAGTGGACTGATAGACCTTCAAATTACAAATAACTGAAGTTAGTACACGATTAGAAATTGTATTTGAAACCTTTCCATTGTGTTCGTATCTGCTGGAGAGAACGAACCTGTGATTGTGTGGTTTACCTGTTAAATCTTTGAGTGGACGTTATACTGATGTCACTGCTGCCTAGTTGTTCATCGCATTCACAAGCATCTGAAACCTTTTCTGCATATGTTTCGCCGGAATGGCAGTGCTGTTGAAATATATTTCTTCCTCCTGTGTTTTGCCAGGTTTGCGTAACCAAGAACAACACCATAACCGATGGAAAAACATAATATTTACGAATGATTCATATGTGGGAGAAATCTCTTTTGATCGGTATGGTTTTTTGGATATGGTTTCCAGATTTCTTCATTATTGTTATGTAAGAATCGTGCTACCTCACTTGTTCTTCATTAAATAATAAAATATTTGAACATAAAAACAAAAGGACAAGATAGAAAATACTAGAGATGGCACTGGATTTGGTCCTGAGTTCTTGTAGCCACAGGTCCCTAGCACCATGATTTGAGTAATATCAGCTAGCAGGTTTGGTGATACCAGATGACTAGTACTTGAGTAATAAATAGTGCAGCACCTGACTATGGCCTGGATCATCAATACTTGGTAATTTCATTTTCAATTTAAACATGTGTTGGTTGTATCCTATGATAAAACCCCATTTCCCTGTTTTACATAAGCATCATATGCTCATAAAGTTCGAGTAAAGGCATTATCTATCTTTTGGCAGTCAAATAAATGCATTATCTTAATAAAAATGGATGGATAAATAAGTGCTAAGCGCCAATCCTCTCATGGAGGCTTGTCCCTCCCATATCCCGTTCACTATTCATGTACAACACTCACGTACATATTTGCTTGATTTTTCTTTCTGTTCTTACGATGCTTATCATTCTGTGTTTTCATCAGGGAAATAATCTTTTGCTTCGATTCGATGAACTAACGGACGTTCATAAATCTCCTATGTCAATATTGTATGCAAGAAGACATCTAGAGTGGATATCCGTAAATCTCTTGTGTTGATTTTGTGTGTTAACGGACATTAAAAGCAGACTTTCGCAAAACTCCTGTGTCAATCTAGTGATACAATAGACGTCCATCAGGTTATTTCAAGACATATTTAACAAATTTCCACAGTGACTTGAAATTTGATCTCTTACATCATAATTGTGATTAGTCTTCATCTTTCTCTACCAAACAAGCTATATCACGTACAAAAGAAGAAATTTTGTACGGACATGCTATATCAATCTTCATTTCTCTGTCAGATAGTTTTCATCTCATCCTCTGATACAACCAAGCTCATACATTCTTTGAATTTAATCAAAAGAGAGATTTTGTTATCATATCAGTCAAATTATCTATCATGTTGATTTTCCTCGTAAGAATATCTTCTTATAAAATAACATCATCAATAAAGTGATATTTGACATAAATATACTTCATCCTCTCGTGGTACATCTGATCTCTAATCAAGAGCTTATGGCTTGATTTTTCTAGGAAATCATTGTGACTTGGAATTTTAGCTTTATTACAGTTTCAATTTTAATTTTGTACTGGAAGACATGTTGTTTGTGTTATTTCTTGATTGCACACATCCATGTTATTCTTGAATATTTTGTAAACACATTTAACAACACTAGATCCTTGGAGCTTAATTTCAGTCAAAATTGTAAGTCTTGTTTAATGGTTTCAATTGAAAAACTTGAGAGAGTAGATAGCTTTAAATAGATACAAACTCAGACAATTAAGTTAGTATTAACAATCACGAACTTGTGAATATCAATTCATATCATTCCAAATTAGGAATAAACAATTATATATCTATCGAAAAATGAGAAACTTTCATGAAGAACATCCCAACCTTCATCCCTCACTGAACAGTTGACAATTGTTTTTTTTTTTGTTATCGATTTAGGTAAATTTTTATGTATGTCTCAGGATTCGAACCCTGGACCTGTGGCGAGTTTAAAGTTCTTCCAATCACTGTGACAATGAGACATTGTCCAACAGCTGACAATTGTTTTGGTTGATATTTAGGTTTATTAGATATTTTACTGGGAGTTAATTGTTAAATCAAAATTTAATTATATAGTACTATTCGGTTTTTTTGACAAAGCTAGCAACAGTATAATGCTTAGTCAATTACCATCTCCAGTTCTAGAGAAAGACAATACCTCAAATCAAATCAAATCAAATCCCACACATGTTGACGACCACCTTGTATCATATCTCCTATGATGCATGATATGACAGTTTATCATCTCAGCATGTCACATGATTTTATTGAAAATCACTGTCTAATAGATTTTCCTCTTAATAATTGTAAATACACTTGGTCGAATTTTCATACTCAACCTACTATGGTTAGACTAGATAGATTCTTGATCTCCACTGGCTAGGCAGACAAATACCTTGATTCCTTTTGTTTGGGAAAAACCAGGGTAATCTCAGATCACATCCTCATTACACTCAACACTGCCCTCTATGATTGGGGTCCTCCTCCTTTTAAGTTCTACAAATCTTGACTTTTAATTGAGGGGTTCTCCACCTTTATAGAACAATGTTGGCGTAAATTCTTAACCACTTGTTTGTCAATATCACCTGTGGCTAGATTTGCTTACAGATTAAAATTCCTAAAAAAGCAAATTACCCTTTGGATTGGCCCTATTAGGAAACAAAGAAAAGATAGACTAAAGGCAATAGAATCTCAAATAACTTACATAGATTCGATGGTGGAGTCCTTTAAAAATCAAGACATATTTCAAAATAAACTGAGAACCCTCAAGGATGAGCACTTTACACTTTTACAAGAACAAGAAGCATACTGGAAGCAAAAATCTAGGATTCAATGGCTCAAAGAATGTGACCTTAATACAAAATTCTTTCATAACATGGTAAAACATCTAAGAAGAGTAAATGCAATTCATTCTCTATACATTAATGGTATTCTGGAACAATCTCCATCTTTAATATCTAAGGAGATAGAGAATCACTTCATTTGGCAATTCAATAAGCCAATTAGAATAATACCTTCTCTAAATTGGAACACTCTAGTGTCAAACAAAATTCTTAATCCAAACATTTTGGAATACACATTCTCATTGGAAGAGATACATCGAAATGTTGGATTTTTACCTGGGGAGAAAGCCCCTAGTCCAGATGGTTTCCCTCTTTACTTCTTTAAACACTTCTGGGAAATCATGAAAGCTGATATATTAGATATCTTTCACAATCTTCACTACACTACTGATCTAGAGTATCTGGTTCACATTAATCAGACTTTTATTTCTCTTATCTCAAAAAAGAAGGTACTAAAGAGGTAAAGGACTTTAGACCAATTAGTTTAGTAAACAGTCTCTATAAAATTATAACAAAGACTCTAGCAACGAGATTCACTCCTATTCTTAACAATATCATTAACAATTCCCAATGTACTTTCCTTTCTGGAAGATACATAGGAGACTGTTTCCTAGTTGCGCAAGAAACTGTGCATTATATGAAAATGAATGGTATTCCGAGTCTTCTATTTAAATTGGACTTTGAGAAGGCTTTTGATAATGTTAATTGGGACTTCTTACTAGAGGCTCTTAGGGGCTTAGGCTGTAGGCACAAGTGGATTACCTGGATTAAAATGTGCATTATATACGCTAATTTTTCTGTTTTAGTTAATGGATCCCCCAAAGGATATTTCAAGGTCTCAAATGGACTAAGACAAGGTGACCCCCTTTCTCCTCTTCTTTTTATTATGGTCACTCATGTATTGAATAGGATGTTAGCACTAGCGATGGATGGTAATTTAATTTCTGGGATACAACTACCAAATGGAGGTCCCAATATATTAAATATCCAATATGCAGACGATACTATTTTATTTTTAGCTGCTTCTGAGGAAATATAATAAATATTAAGAGAATACTATGTTGTTTCCAATCATGCTCAGGATTAAAAATAAATTTTCATAAATCTTCAATCACTGGTATTGGAATCTTTGATGATTTCATTCAGAGAGCTTTCCAAATTTTGGGGTGTTGCATAGAGAAACTTCCTATAAAATATTTGGGTTTACCCTTACATTTCAGGAAACCCAATTACCAAGATTGGTCCCCTGTTATTGAGAAAATTTCTAAAAAACTATCTCTTTGGAAGGCAAACTACCTATCATTAGGGGGAAAACTCACCTTGGTAAATGTAGTATTATCTGCCATACCTACATACTACCTTTCAGTACTACACTTACCAACTAGGGTAGAGAAAGCTATTGATAAAATCAGAAACCGATTTTTATAGAACTCCCTTTCTTCTAGCACAGCTTGCCATTTAGTTAAGTGGAAGTCTTTTTGTAGATCCAAAGAACAAATAGGTTGGGGAATCATCAACTTAAAACATTTCAATGTTGCATTGAAATGCAAACTACTTTGGCAACTCCTGTCTAGTTCTTACTCTTTAAAATGGAAAGACATAATTAGAGCTAAATATTTTGCTAGGAAAGGGCTGGGTGCTCTCCTTAATGTCTCCAATGGTAGATCTTCACCTTTATAGTTAGAAATCAAAAAAAGCTTTGACATTATAAATGGTTTTTCCTTGTTTCAAGTTAATAATGGGAAAAACACTGTCTTTTGAGAAAACAGATGGTGGAATGGTGTAAAACTAAAAGATATCTTACCTGATATCTTTAGTATGGCAAAATTCAAGCAAGCCTCTGTTACAAAGGTTTTGGAGATTATTAGCACAGATTTCAATAAACTTTTCTTTAACCCCTTGACACAAGCTGAAGCTAAATCTTTACAAGCTCAGTTAGAAAGTCTAATAAAAATTTTCAACAACACCTGGTTAACTGAAGATGAGGACACTATTATTTGGAAGCCTATCAGTAAAAATTTTACTGTTAAATCCTACTATGCTATGTTAAATGATGGTGGCCTCAGATTTAAGTATCTTAGAGAAATCTGGAATTGCTGGGTGCCACTTAAAATAAAACTCTTTCCATGGTTGGTTATTTGTAATAAAATTTTAGCTAAAGACAATCTATGCAAAAGGGAATGGATTGGCTCAGATTTATGTATTTTTTGTAATAAAACTAGAGAAACTGTTACTCATCTCTTCTTATACTGTCCTTTTACTTATTCAATTTGGAATGCTTTTACTATTGGTTCCATGTATCCTGCTATTTTCTCAATAGAAGATTTGTTCTATATTCCTCCTGCGTTAAAATTTGAAACTTTATTAAAAGGTTCTCATACTTTCGTCCAAATTTTTCTATGTTCTGTTTGGAAGGAAAGAAATAACAGAACTTTCAGAGGACTTTATAAAAATACCAGTATGATTATTAATGACATTAATTCCTTGACTCACTGTTGAATAGAGTGTCTGAGTACAGGATTTGAAAACAAGGAAGTTCTGTAATCAATTTCGACTTTCCAACAGAACAGAGACATGGAGCTTGACCCAATGGCTCCAAAAAATGACCAGCAGGGATGGGAAAGCAATGTTTCAACTCCTGCTCTCTTGGAGGACAATCCCATGCAATGATTAACATCCTGTTAGTCGAAGTAACTCTGTTTTTCCATTCTATGTTTCTACGTACTACCTTTTAGACATTCTGCTTTTGTTTGATGGAACTATGCGTTCCGATGAAGTGTAATAACATTCTAACACAAAATACTTTATACTTGGCCGTATTGACTTAGTCTATTATTTATATTAATAGATTACCGTTTACAAAAAAAAAAAAAAAACTTGTAAGATTTAAAGTATACAAACATTTTTCCTAAATTAAGATGTAAAAGCCAACATTTCTCATGGAATAAGAGGCAATAATAGATTGAATCCGACAGAGTAGTGTTTGTTCATTACCACAACTCAGCCAAACGTCGATACAATTTCCCAATTTTAGAGGAGAAAAGGAGGCGCAAAATCGGGACATTTGATGAGTGTTTGTTGATAACCAACTTTCACTTGGAGATTCCCTACTTATGGATCTTATTATAAATGGTATTTAAATTATTCAGTCAAGCACAAGGCATGGGAACAATAAGCAACCAAAATGTATGTCATATATCAATCAAGAGGAACTGCTTGCTAGATGGAAAAAAAAAGGAACCCATCATCACACACATTCAGTCACCCAACAAATATACATAATACAAGCAAAATTATAGCCAAAAGAAAGGGGGAAAAAGAACACCCCATGCCCACTACAATTTCATCTTTACTGTTGGACTTCAAGTACCAAGTGTGGTCCCTAGAATCTCAGCATTTATACTTGCAGCTTGCAGGGTGGTAGAGGTTGACCCTACTAGATTTATCTCCAGTCTCTCTACTTTTCCTATGGGGAAGACACTGTAAAGTTTTATGATACATTGCCATCCGAAGTATTAATCATACAAGTTAGAGGAAATACGACAGCTGTTGTTTTTTCCTCGACCCTCCTTCCCCATATAGCTCATTCCATTGTTTGAGCTCACTCATGATAGACCCCTCGGAGGCAAAACTTGCAGCAACCTATAATACAAATTGTGTAAATAATTAAAACTCACAAACTTGTTATAAAAAGAACATAAGAATTTCTGCATGGAACAACAATAGGCCTAATTGGATCACTGAAGATAATATTAGATAATCTTTAGTAGTGATGATATCTTGTTCATGTAACTCTCACCTGATTCTTTGCCTGTCTCATGTCTTCCATGTTCAATGGCCTCAATGTAATTGTTGCATCTCCAAGTTCTTCCCTTGTTTCTGAGATGTCTGGAGGACTCCCACCCGTTTCAATTTTTCTCTTCTCCTGTAATAAGATGGAAAAATTTGCATCTCAAAAAAATGAAGCAGACATCTCAGAATAGCCTTGGGTATACCTTGAGTCCGCCAACTCCATTTTCATATCATGAAATCAAAATAATTAAACAAAATGCTTTTGAGCACTAGATTAAACAAGCATGAACCTATTCTCAGTTCAGATTATTAGGCAGATATAGAGTAACTAAGTCAATGGGATTAACTCACTAAACTTTGGAACTCCTGAAATTTTATCAGTATAACAGTATCAGAAAAGACATAATAGCTTCTACCAGTTCCTTTTCTCTTTCTCTTTGTATAAGCTCTCTAACAGGTTGATATGCAGCTGTTGTGCATAAATTCTGCAATCAATAGTTCTTGAGTTAAGCATTGACTAGATAATGTCATTTTACAGTGAAATGGATATATAAGAAATACAAACCTTCAAATCGCTTCCACTGTACCCTTCGGTCATGACAGCAACCTCCTTGAAATCCAGCCCTTCCTCAACCTTCTCTTTTGACAAGAAGGTCTTCAAAATTTGTTCCCTGTTCTCTACAGCTGGGAGTCCAACCATAATTCTGTCCCGAGCATAAAATTAGGGACAGGAAACCAACATGCAACTATTGTACAAAAATGAAAATCATAAGGTACATACAAATAAGTTCTATACGGACCTGCGTTCAAACCTTCTGATGATTGCTTCATCAAGGTCAAATGGCCTATTTGTTGCTGCAAGAACAAGGATTCTCTCCCCTGGTTTTGTTAAAAGGCCATCCCAATGCGTCATAAACTCATTCTTGATCTTTCGCATAGCCTCGTGTTCACCAGCTCTAGTTCTCTGGCCAAGCATGCTGTCAACCTCATCCACAAAAATTATTGTTGGGGACACCTTTGCAGCCAGAGTAAACAAAGCTCGGACATTTTTCTCATCTTCACCAAACCATTTTGAAGTGATGGTGGACATGGAAACATTGATGAAACTTGCTCCAGCTTCATTGGCAATGGCCTTGGCCAGCATCGTTTTTCCAGTACCAGGTGGCCCAAACAGCAATATTCCTTTGCATGGCTTCAAAAGACCACCTACAAAGAGGTCTGGCCTACGGATAGGAAGCATAACTAGTTCCTGAAGTGACTCTTTTATTTCATCTAAGGAACCAATATCATCAAATGTCACTCCAATTTCTTTGGCCAGGATAACCTCAGGTCTGATGCGCTTCTCAAATTCATTGTCTGGAGGAACTTCCTGTTCTAACATTAAATCAGTTTTATTAGAATAATAACAATCTAAGATCACAGACCACTCATTGCTGAGAGAAAAGAAGAAAAAAGTGATGCCTGAGAAACCTTGGTTCCATGTGAGACTGTAAAATTGACCCTCTATTACAAGAGAGATGAAGTTAGAAACTTACAGGTGCTTTTGGTGTTGCGCATACATTCTCACCATCCTTAACCCCTGGAACAGACTTCTCTGGTTCACCTACTTTTTCAGGAGGCATGGCTTCAACTTTTGTCTCAGGTTTTGTGGTCGTTGTAGTAACTTCTGTGACAGTTTCCTAAGATTGATGAAGGTACATTTAAAACAATTTATATTCTCAAGGGAGTCTGTCTGTTCTGAAAATAGTCAAGTATAAAGCGACCTTAGCTTCCAGCTTTAGAGTATCTTCACCACTAAGCTTCCCTTCTTGGAATATACTTAGTCCATGGGATAAACTTCCACATATACACAAACACAAAATTAATAATTGAAGACAATGAAGCTAACAGGAAAACACAAACTAATCTTACCTCTGTGAAGAAATAACAAGTTTTCCATTTCTGTATTCTGGATCTTTGTTGTTCATTAAATGATAAGAAATTGCCAAGACTATAATTTCTTCTATGTAATTACTGAGGACCATTGTATCTGCAAGGCAAATTGATCCCAGATCATCACAGTCAAGATCATTGGCTGCCAGAACCTCTGTTATGTGGTTTCTATTATCCTGAAATTGGAGCATTTTCATGTCTTCTTCCAGTTGCGATTTCCAGCTTACTAGGCGAGTCTCATCTTTGGGAGGCTTTATCTCTATATTGTATGGAAATAAGACAGAGATATGCTCATCGAGTATTTCGTAGTCAGAAGCTGGTTGTAACATCCTTGAGCCAAGTACAAGGACAGGTCCTGATAGTTTCTTCAACAGCTTCTGAAACAAGGAATATACCCTTTGTGACCGATATAGAAGGTTCTCTACATCCCTCATATAGAGGATGATGGGATGTCTTTTAGACACAGAAACCAAAACCTGACAAATGAAGCTCACTATCAGAAACACAGCACCAGAAAACCTCTAAGTGTCTGTCTACTTAAAAAAGTTAAATGCAACATCCAAGATAAGTAACAGTGACACCAGAAGTTTAAGTGCTGCAAGATCACACAGTATAAAGAAACATGAAATCATCAATACATGAACTTCAGACAATTATGGCAAAAAAACGCTACCTTGTAAAGTGATTGTATAAGAAGCCTCTCATCAAAAGCCCAGCTGGAGGTATGTTTTAGAGGAGCTGAAATAGAAGACACATAATGAATAACAAACAATTTATTCATACAAAGATAGAACTAGTGATTTATTTTATCATGCAAATGTGACAGAGTTTCTTTCCTTGTGAAAATATGTAAAAGACACCATCTATAATTTCAAGTCAAAGCAGATCACAGTGTGTGTGTACCCACTAGATCTTTGAAAAAGAAAATAAAGTAAAGGAGATCCTCAGAGAAATGGAAATCATTTTAGTTTCGTATAGTTTCCTGACAACAACTTGAATTCCAACTTCATGTGTAAAAAACATTAGAGAGAATTTTTTGTTTTGCTTGGAACCAGTGGGACAACGATTGTTTATCTTCGCACCAGGCAGAAATTTAAGTTTCCTTCACAACTTATGTAGTGGCTAATGATATTTACTTTTGTATAAGTACTTGTTTTCCACTTCATCACCTACATTTCAAAAATAGTAAGCTACAATGTAGCAGCTTTATTTCACATAATTTCTGAAATATTCGTCAAAATTTTTTCAGAGTTATTACTCAAACATGACTAATAGCATAGATTATCTATATCATATATTTTTCAGCTTCTTTCATACAAACCTTGATTTGCAGCTGGTTGCAATACAAGGCTACTCATATCAGCTGAAGCAGATGCATTCCTACGTAGTTTTGGCAAGTCATTGGCATCTTCAAAAGCCCTAAAAGTTTAAGAAGAAAAAAAAATGAACAATTAGTCTGTATATTGGTCAGATGGAATAACTAAAGACCTTGAATCTTGTACCTTGATTTGATATCTACACCACTACTCTGCCTCCGCAACGCCCTTCTACTGCTGTGCCTCCTTACACCCCCTGAAGAGGTACCAATAATGTATTAAAAAGACCCTGATCGTTTGATGGAAGAACATATGCAACAAGCAGATTTACAGGATGCATACTAATAACATGTGAAACAGTAAAGAAGGTATTCTATGACCTATGAGGAATGTTGATAATAAATATTTTTCAGCCAATATCTGTGAAAAAGATTTCAGCTTAAGAAATACTTTAATTGCTATCTAGTATTGCAAATTATATATCCAAATAAGTATCAGAAACCTAGAACTTATAACAGACATACAACGCATCAAGCCAACTGCCCCACCCACTAATCTTGTATTACCTTCTGGTTCCTCCCTTTGGGGTAGGATAGAAAAGGAACCAAATAGACTGGAAACCTTTTCAAGTGCCATCTCGGATGTTGATCTTTTAACAGACTGCAGTCAGAAACAACATTCAATCAGATTATTCTTAATCAAGTAAGATCTCATAATACTTAAAATAAGTAATTAACTAAGCGATGTGTATACTTTTATTATGTAATGTAGATAACATTATTTCACAAGGACAAATCACACACATTAGTCCATAGCCATGTATTTGGAAGCAGATCTGCAACAAGCCCAAATAATGTAGACTAACAAAGTGCATGGAGGTGTATAGTAACTTCCATATTTTTAAATCAAATCTGTTGTAATTGAATGTATTGTGTTTAACTATGAAATTTGGAAAATTGAAAATGGAGAAGGGACATAAAGTTGAAAAAGAAGCATCACCTTCTCTTTATTGGCACTACCATATTTGCTCTGAATCTGTACACATTGTACTGTAAGTCAATATCAATAACAAGAATGTAACAATGAAGAAATTTGTTGAAACTGCATGCCTTCAGTGAAAAGTCAGTTGTATCTAGCAACAGCAACTTTGCTTCAAAGTAATGGGCAAGAGCCTTCGCAAGCATTTGATGGTATAGCTCTTGAAAAAGGAAAATCATGGTTAGCTTTCACAAGGTCAATTTTCCATTGATATTAGACAGAACTAATAACCACGGCATATGACCAACCTGCAGAGCCTGAAAGCAGAATTGCCCGACTGGCAGGAGTCAGATTCCGTGTGTGCTTGGAAAAGTCTGCCTGCTTGAGGTGAACATATGCTGCACTTGTCAACAACACCCGTGTCTGGTCGCTGTCATTCAATAACAAAAAAAGAAACAATGATAAGTCACCAAAAGGAGTCAAATAGACCAACTTTGATTTACAAAAATTTCAATACTTTGACAACAACAATAATTCATGCAAGAGCAACTGAAGTGGCACGCTGTATGTAAATTCAAACCACCCATTTATTTAGTATTAGAGATGTCCAAGCCATCAAAGTCACACCTAACTTAACACACAAACTATCCATTCTCACAACATAATACAATTCTATCCTGCATAATGCGACACAATATCTCACACTTGCTACTGCAGCAGCAATTGCAAGTCACACACAAATACAAACATCAAAAACATTGCCTACATAAACAAGAAACGAAGACATGAAGTATTTGTTTGTTTTATCTGGTGAAGGCAGGCCAAACACATCAAAAGAAAGGAAATGATGAAAACGAAAGGAAACATAACAAGCAAGACCAAGTATCATAAAACATACACCACCTCAGCACCAGAAATTAACAAGACGTTGATTCCAAATATGTGCAATAGAAGCATGCAGAGAAAGAAAACAAAACCGATATCAAACAATGAACAGACCACCAAACAATTTAGAACTCTCCCGTAAACAAAAATTGACGCCCATCATACAGAAACCAGCAAATCTCATCCCAAGGCTTCCCGTGCATCATGATCCCCGTCATCCTCATGACCAGCCAAAACATAAACCTGTAAAAACCACAAATGAAGAATTGAACAAACCACAAAAACCTGAATTGCAAGGAATTACCTGAGATAATAGGGGAACTCATCAAAAGTGACCTTGCCATCCTTCCCATCCACAACCTGCCTCATCAACTCCTGCTCGATCCGCTCAGACGTTACACCGTTCACCGGTGCCACCCATTTCCCGATCGTCTGCCCGGACGCCAACCCGAGCCCCACCCCAACTCCCACGCTCAGTGCCGACATGAAGAAGTGTTTCTGCTCCATCTCCACCCCAAAACCACCAATCACAAAAAACAAAAAGACGTGATTTTCCCAAATCACTGTCTTCCCAAAAAACACCTGCCCAGAAAACAAAGCCACGACCTTAGCACCGGAAACTGAGCCTTTAATCCAAAGTCGGCATTTCTCTGCCAAAAAGATGCGACTTTTTAAAGGGAACAGAGGGATTTCGGCATGGGAGATGGGGGGAAAAAGAAACTTGCCCTGAGGTTTGGATACAATCTAATGTTGTGTTTTTTTCACCAGTTCCATGCCTCCGGATTTGGTGGAAACGACGTGAGCTCCGACCGTTCATTGGGTGGTTATGGGAGTACCCGCTCCTTTCTCTCTCGTCCGCACCTCTTGGGTTTGGGTTCTCTGCCGGATGAGACCCGGAATCACCGGCGGTGGAGAAGGAGGAGGGGAGATGAGTTTGGTGGAACTCCGGCGTTGGGCGGCTGAGAGGAGTGAGAGTGGAGTGCAGTGGAATGAGGGAGGTTGGTTTCGTTTCGTTTGGTTCCCGCCAGTTGTTGCTTGATGAGGTTTCTGACATTAAGTTGATGAGCCTTCTGACTTTATTTACTTAACTTAAGTTGTTGCCAATGAATACTATATGGGGACATTTTTTATGCAGTTGCCTATATATATATATTAGGGGTATGTTGGTAACTTTTTATTTTTCATAAAGACATAAGGAAGAAGAAATAACTGTATAGATATACTTATTAGATATCCATAAATACATAGTGAAATTTTCATTTAAATTAAACAACTATTGATTCTTGATTTAAAGGTCTTAACATTCAA
>JAMKQA010002840.1:0-32300 GCA_024699735.1 Posidonia australis
TTAGGGTTTTTGTCTTATTTAATGGATTTTAATTTCTTTTCACTTGATTAGGGTTTAAAATTTTGATTAATTAGGGTTTTATTGGATTTTAGGTTGATTTAAGTGGGTTTTAAGTGGATTAGGGTTTTTGTTGGATTTTAAATGGATTAAGTGTTTTATTTGTTTTTTAGTGGATTTTAAGTTGGATTAAGTGTTTTATTTGTTTTTCAGTGGATTTTAATGAGGTAGTGTTTTACTAGGTCAGGTGGGCTATTGTGGATCTGATTGAAACCTATGTAGACTAGGATTTTAGTGGTCGCGACCAGAGCATCAATCGGAAGAGTCTGTTGTCAAATGAGCTCATAATTGAGATGACTACACATGTCATGACACACTACCTTCTACAATTAAAAAGGCATATATTTCTGAGAGCCTCTAGAAGGAGAAGAAGAAGAAAAGAAGAGGAAGAAAGGATGAAAATTTTCCTACTAACTTGGACACAGTTTCTCGTAGTGTAAGAAATATGACAGCCAAAACACTAATTAAATTCTGTAAGGTTAACATGATTTCAACCTTGAAATCATAAATACAGAATGAACAATTCATGTTGTAACAATTTACATGAGGCCATTACCAAGTGCTGGCTCAACATCACAATTCACAGCTTCAGGATGGTAAGCAGAAAGTGGATGACAATGAAGCCAACAGCCATTCAGCCTCCACCAATTTTTCTGAACCATAAATAATGGATCCCATATCGGTGATATTTAGAAAACCCATGCATGATGCCGTGTAACTGGAAATTAAACCCATGCATGATGCCATCACTATCTGTTTAGCATACTAAATTTCAGGAATATTTTGAACAACATATTGTTCATCAAGAAAGAGAGAAAAATAAAAAATATAACCAAATGGTGATGTTCACATTTCAAAAAATAATGAGTAGAGTTGAGACTCAAGATTCAAGACCTTTAGCTGCTCCTCGTTGAGTTTTGTAAAAAGCTAGAGGGTACGAAAGGGACCAGTTATAGAAAAAATATCCATTCACTGCATCTACAAGATTCATCATGCGTATGCTACTTGTTGATATGTAAAAGCAACTGTGGCACTTGTGGTATTATATTTGCAGCATTCACTGTCAAAACTATCACCCTATATTTCACATATCTGGAATATTTTATTGCCATGCATCCTTGAGGTGAATTGTGTGTTTCAATGGCGATATCATTGTGAACAAGCAGTATGATGCCGACCCTCTCTCAAGCAAGCTCAACGACATTACACCCTGTCCTATGGTTTTATGAGCTTAAAATATGAGTTATATCAAGCATTATTTCCTAATGAAAAGGGATCAAGTACGTACCTTTCATTAAGCAAAAGAATCATTGTCGGTGATGTCGTTTACCAAAAGCGCTGGTGCAGTCCTGCAAAGAGATATGCCATGAGAATTTCACTATCCATTACCACCACGAACCATTTATAAACAACTTATGCAGAGGATACAAGTGCTTTAACTGCAGAGATTTGTGTTGTAATGGATCCAATGCATGAAATCGTTCCTGTCCAGCAGTATATATCCTGCCAAGTAAACAAGCAGCTTGAAAATAAACTACCAATAGGTGATAAAAGAACATTTTTAACAAGTAGTGCAAGAACATGGATTTATTGTTTCAACATAAAAAAGGAACTGTCATTTTAGTATGAGCTTTGGCACACAAGTTGTTTTTAAAGATCAAAGCCGACATGAAGAATAAAAGAAATCAGCATTGAACCCGAGGAGATAGCAATATATAGAAGCATGGTTAAACAGTTTGTGATCTCTATGCTCATGACAGGTTTTAAGGGATCAAAAGAAAATGCATCCAAATAGCAAGAGTCATGGGCACACCTTCAGATATGAAGCTTGCATTGTGGCTTCTTGTTTCTCGGGAAAAAAACATTGTTTTCATAGCGCAGTGCCAGGGCAGTTTTCCCTACTCTACCTGTACAATAAGGGAACAATTCCAAAGATGATCACTGCCCGTAATGAAAAACAGTGGAGCTTTTTTTTTTACTAAACTGAATTTCCCAACATATTTATAAATAAAATGCAACAGCCACAATACACAACTGATATAAAACCAAGTAATTCACTTCCATAATTTGAATATTAGCATAATTTCAGCAACCCCTAAACCCCAAATTTTATGATAAAGAGATCCAAAATTTGCAAGTTCATTATAAGTTCTACACAACGTTTCAGCAAGCCCACTTTCAAGTCTGAAGCCTCTCCACTTTAGTGTAACTCCACTGAATTTAAAAAGAGTTCTACTTTTTATGCTTTGGAAGCTTTAGTAACATGAATCTGTATCACCATATGAACTCTCGTGTATCATCTCCTTACTAGAATGCTCTTACCACAATCACTGTTCTAGTGCATACTGAAGCTGGATTTACCATAATGGCTATCTGTACGTCTTTGGCATGTTAAACCAAAAGTTTTTAACATAATTATCCACAAGCCATTGGTGATCCAGATTGCATTCCATTAATCTGCACTTGCATTCAAAGAAAAGCGATAGGAATTAGGAGTTAGGACTGCATCTAACCGTGTTTAAAGACAACAACTTCCCATTTCCCCATGCTAAATTCAGTGTCTTCCAAGAACAACTACAAAAAGCAAAGAAAAACTTCTGCCAGAGCGACATTAGCGTCTAAGTCCTGCTGCCTTGGGCACCTTAGCACACCTAACCTTTTATTTATATTTCTGAAATCATGATCACAAGGGGCTCTTTGCCTCTTCCTACAGTACTACTATAACCATGCTGATGACTATTTGTGCAAGATGTGAAAGTCGAACACACAAGATTGAACCATGGTGAGAAACCAAGGCCAAAAAGTAATAACAAGGATAAGAAAAGATTGAAGTTGCCACCTAATCTAATTAAAACAGGAGACAAGGAAAATCGTATGAAAATAGTACAAACGATGAAAATGATGCAAATACGATATGATCCGTGTCAGAGAAAATGATCATTACTTGTCAGAAATTAGGGTAATGGTCACTATTACATACGAGGAAGATATTAAACACCTTCGTATGCTCGACAAGTCGATTTTTCATGACTTTTCACTTACTTATATGGCTATGTCGGCATAAAGATGTCGTTATTGTATGTCCAAAGGTAATATGCAATGCCTTGCAAATAGATGCGTATCCTTAAGTGTTTATACCTAAAATGGGATGTTTAATGTTATATGAATAAAGTAGGAAGTGTGTAATATGACCTACTACTCAGTCATGCTATTCAGACTCTAAATCAAGCGTTGATACAAAGGAATTGCGCTGATACAATCCACTAAGACATCTAAATCCAAAGAGTCTGAATAGTAAGCATTATCACTTTATAGGATGTAAAACAAATGCTAAACATGCCTGTATGATGCCAAATATCATGCAAAAGAAAGTGTTACATGTGCTGGATGATAGATTAGGAATATTGGAATCGAAATCATTCACAAAAATCATGCAAAACAAGACGCAATGCTTGCTATCTGTGCACTAACCAGGGCATGGCGCCCTTAGAAGTTGCGCCTAGTAGTTGCGTCCTAGGTGCCTTGTTTCAGACAACGAGCTCACTTGACAATAATGGCCAAATGCATGCATTCGAAACGTGTAACTAATAAACATCTAGGAAGCTTGAAGGGATGCTAGAGAACACATGGATGCAAGAAAATCTAGGCGAGCATGCTCCCTTCACTCTACCCACCTTCACCACCGACAAATGGGTTTCGTCGGTGCTCACAGCCATGGAATACGACCGTGAGCTCTAGGAAGCCATTATGGCGTCTGTGGAGGGAAGAGGATGTGATGGGACGATGGTCATGCAATGTAAGTGCCTCACGAAAATAGTACGTTTCCTTTCCATCCACGTTGTGTTGCATCAAAGCTCTCGTGTTTGTCCGACCATGAATGAGGCTATGAACATGCAGGGGCGGATGTAGGTGAGGGCCAGTGGAGGCTTTGTCTTTACTAGACTAAAAAGAAAAAAACACTATAGTATACATATTATTGTGTAAATAACCTTTATATAAAATCATTGCTATTGTAATCTCTTTTTAACTTCTTTCCCTAGTAAAAAAAATATATGTTGGTGGATTTTAAAGTTGTCATATTTTTCTATTATAATTATGGTATCAATTATTTTTACAACTACTTTGATAATTTATTTTTTATAACCCCCACAATGAAAAATTTCTAACTCCGCCACTGTAAACATGAGAAGCCCGTTTGAGGTGCTCTCAAGGATTGAGGGAGAGAAGGAAAATGGGGAATGCATGGGTGTAGGTAGACATGGAATTCGGGCGAAACAGGCGACCCGGGCCGGGCCGGTCGCAACAGGCCATGGGCCCAGCACGGCCCATGGCCCGCATCCGGGCCGGGCCCACGGGCTGGCTGCCATTTTCCGCGCACAGCGCGGGCCGGCTCGACCTGGCCAGTTCCCGCGGGCCGAAATGGGCCTATCCGACGGGCCTAGGTGGGCTGGCCGGTTTGGCCCGGCACGGCCCGTGGGTGTTTTTGCCGGACCCGGGCTGGACCAGGTCCGACTCGTTTTCCATGTCTAGGTGTAGTTCGCAGTCTATGCTCATTGGCCAACGACCTTGCACGGACATGAACCCATCATCGGGAAAATATGTCGACCATGCAACAGGGAAAGAAAACCACAAAGAAACCAACTAAAAACGATGCGAGTAGGAAGAAACTAACTCAATTCACACATGAAAAGGCCTAATTACGTGGGAAGAACGAGAAGGTCACTTGTGTCGTGGCTTGTTATCCTTCCTGACGATGTGGGCTTGCGGTAGCTCTCCTTTGGACGGTGGCCGCTGCTGGGTGTGATGGAGGCGTGGTCGAGGCTACTTGGAGCAATCACTAGGGTTTTGGGAAGTGTCAAAGGTTGTGCAATGGTTGTGGTTTGTGTGGGGGCTGTGCTTGGTCGTGGTCTGCATGGAGGCTGTGACGTGGCTGGCCAGAGATGGTGGTTTGGTCACTGTGTATGCTGTATAGTGTGTAGTGTGTGTTGTGAAGGGCTATTGCAGCGTTGGGAGAGAAGAGGGCTATTGTGGCGGATGATGGGAGATGGAAGAGGAGGATGGTTGGGATGGGGTTGCTGTGTGTAGGCAGCTGTGAGATGTGAGAGGAGAGGAAGAGAAGAACTGCTGCTATGGTGTTGCTGTGATGGGTTGGAGGTGGACTGTTGCTACGTGCAGGAAGAGTGATGGAGGAGGGCTGCACTATGATGGCTGCTGTGGCATTGAGACGATGAAGAGAAGGGTTGTATTGCATGTAGAGAAAAGAGAGATGAAGGAGGGTTGTGCTGTGATGTGTTGCGTGCAGGAAGAGTAATGGAGGAGATGGGGAAAAGGGTTGTTGTAGTGGGTTGTGAAGAGGACGACTATGTTGTAGTGTTGTTGTGAGGAAGAGGAGGAAATGGGGTAGGTAGGTGTTGGTGTGTGCAGTGTTGTGAGAAGAAATGGAGGAGACCGTGCTATTGGTGGATTGCTAGTGTCACTACAACAAAATTGGGTTTTCCTTACGGATATTTATAGGTGGATATATTTCCATTGGTAAGTAAATCTACATGGTCATTTACCGATAGAAATTTGGTCGTCAATTAATTACCGACGGAATTTCCATTGGTAATTAAAATGAATAATATTATACTGACGGTATATTCGTCGGTAAGTAAAATCCACGTGATGAAAAAAATTCATGGGTTTTTTCTTTCTTCCTCGTTAAGCCTCTTCCTCTTCTTCCACCCCTGACCTATTTCCTCTTCTCTCCTTCTTCCACTCGAGCCATTAGGTCTTCCTCTTCTCCTTCTTTCGCACCTCTAGTCCTCTGGTCGTCGACATGATCGACCACCACCAGGATTTCCTCCTCCTCCACTCGTCGACGGCACCGTCCTCTTTGAAGTGTCGACCTCCTCCTTCTCCTTTGCCTCTAGGATTCTTGGTGTTCTGCTCAGTTGAGACACCCTCGTCTTTTAAGTCTCAACGATATCGTGCTCTTTCTCCACCTATAGGTGACATTTTTTTGGATATTACAATAAGATTTTTTTTAGAAATCTTGAAGCCTGTTCAGATCACACTACTGTATGTTTGTTGTCTATTTTCCTTCCTTAAAATAGACTACCATCTTAAGCAAACACTAGTATTTTCTTGATCGGTAATGTTCTAGTTTATTTAGACACAAAATGACATGAACATTACTATATAAATATGACAAGAAGAATCCCAATCAATGATCTTGCCCACAGATGAAAAACAAACCAATACATATTGTGCTGGCTCATAGAAGATTTCATATAGTTTTAGATACAAGTATGGTTGTCGATATCGTATTACAGAATCTATCATGTCAATTCTATTACAATAATGCATCATCACATAGTTTTATGATCGCGATGGTATTCTTCTTTTCCTATGTAATCTAAAATGAAAATGTGTCAACTGTGTGTTAGTTTTTCTTCTTTGGCTCCCTCTCTTTGTATTCTGCTTTTTCTTCTTCTTCCTAGAATTTATTAGTGTAGAATTGTTCTTAATTCTTAAGTTGTATTACTATACTGCAAATTGTCTGAGATTCAAGTGAAACAAGTCAAATTATATATATGTTTCCCACAGTTTCTCATAAAGTAAAGTGGTTTTGCCCATTTTTCCTTCTCCACAGTATCTAAAATTCTTGGTGTATATTTCTAATGGTCGTCGTGTCCACCACATGAAAATGCATCTGCATTTTTGATTGTGAAATGATTTAATGCTTATCTCAATGGGCTCTTGGTCAAGATTTGTGGATTGTAATAGATCAATTTTCTGGTGATGCAAACTGATAGTGAAATGCCCTAGTAGTCTTATTGTAAGTTTCTTTCGTGATGTAGTGCCTGATATTGCAGTCTTTCACTGTGTGGTGAAAGCTGCATATTTGATATAAGATTTCATATAGTTTTATGCACGAGTGTTTGATATTTAAAACTGAAAATATTCCATTGAAAATGAATGTCGTGTGTTAAAGCATGCACTATTCAGACTAAAAGTAATTCATTTCCGATAGCTATGTTTGTAGGACTGAGGGTTTTTCTTAAGGAGAATTGGAGATCAGCGATAAAGTCCTTAGGATTACCTCAACGTAATCTCATGTTGATAAGAAGTGAGACGAGGCAATTTTCTGCATTCATTTATCAAGGAGAAACCCATGATGAGAGGATGACACATCGGGAATTAAGAATCGATGTTGGACAATTTGAACGTATTATAACTAAATGAAGCACACTAGAGCATGAAGTTAGAATTATACCATTTAGCAATTGATGTATATTTTATAAGAACTTCAAGAGATGTTTATTTTATTCTTTCAAAAGGTCACATTATGGGGGATGCCATTCTCTTTCGATATTGCATGTACTGATCTAATGTAGCTTAATGGGCTGATGGTAAAAATCTTTGAATGAGCTAAGTAACTTGGTTAATTTATTTAGTATATAATCGGTTTATTGTAATTGACTAATAAATTGTCTTGTTTATTGTAATCTTTAGTGGAACAATATTTGTTTATTTGTAATTGACTAATAAATTGTCTTATTTATCGTAGAGAATATCCCAGTTGAATAGCTCCAATCGAAAGAAAAAGAAAATAAATCATCACACTGGGTCGAATTCGTTTGCTCAACTTCGCGAAGAGATGGTAATATATTATTTTATCCAATTAGAATAACATACTCATTTATTTATTATAATAGTATAACACCTGAAATCATAATTTTCCTTTTAATTATGTTCCTAGCGGAAAGAGAAGGGATATAGTCCTAGAAGATTAGAAATGATGAGTCAAACATATATTTCAAAACCAGATCATCGTAATAATGATATCATCATGAGTGCAATGCATAACTATAGAATATATTTGTACTAGTATATGATTATTGTTTTAAATGAAATATATTTTGATGCAGACCAAAATAAATGAAACAATCTTGACTCAACAAAATGAGAGCTCCTCAAGTGGCTTGGATGAGATATAAGATATCGTGATTACTTAAGTTTTGGATCCTCAAAAGTCAGACAGAGTCCAACTAGTTGGTGTTGATGCTGCTACACTACACAGTAGGAGATTTCCACATGACACAACTCCTAGAGTGGCCAAGTTGCAAGATGAAATAGTCATATTGTAGGTATTCACTGTTAATATATTTTTTAATGTCGAAAACTAATATTAAGTGAAAACTAATAAATTTTTTAAGTTCCATTCTTCAAATTTTTAATGTGGAAAACTAATATTAATTATATGTAGGAGAATAACAAGTACATGGTCAATTTTATGCAAAAAAGACTATCCATATTAGTATGGACCTCCTAGATGATCTTCCTATTGGTGTTCGAGAGGACTTGGTATGTGTTAAATAGAATTAAAATGCAAAAAAATGTTACTTTTCCTGTTTACATAATTATCGTCCAAGTAACTACTGCAACTGTCCCTCACTTGTTTCATCACTGGATTCCATCTTGAATTTCCCAGAAATGAGTCCTGTGACTCTCGTTCTGATTGCATGTTTAATTTGACTGCATTCTAATATCAAAACTGTGTTTGGTCAAATTTAGGCTTTGACATATTAATGTTTCCTGAGGTGAATCTGTTTGTGATAATTCAATTATACTAGAAGCATGACAAGCAAGTTCAATTTTTTAATCCAATGTGCTTGTAAAAATTTAATGTTTGAACAAGCCTTATCTATTTATTTTCACATTTCTAGTAGAAGATTGGACAAGCCTTATCTATTTATTTTCACATTTCATCACTGGATTCCATCTGCCCATGTTGTAAAAGATCTACTTTAAGGATCAATCTCCATTTTATGGTGAAGGCCAGGAAAACCTGTGTATTCTCAAGTAAGGCTGACTCCCGTATGATGTTTACTATAGATTTCTATACATTCTATAGCAGTGCCTGTGGTATTGAATGTTAAGCTTGAGCCTTCTTATTCATGGCATAACCAACTGATAAGTAGAATCTGACTCATTTTGTTGAAACTTGTCTAGTGCTTGATGTTGGTTTATCCAACGTTGATCATTATAGGCCAAACCTGTCAAATAGATGCTGTCCAGGTGCGCTCATAACCTGGTGTTTCTGCTAGCAAGCAGAGCTTCTTATTAATAGTTAAGCTGTGTCAGTGAGCTGAAAACATGGCAATTATAACTTGGTATTTCAGTGGTTTCTACGAGGTTGTCCATTTTTTCTCATAAAATTATATCCAGTAACTGGTGAAGAGAATTAGTTTTATATTTGTAAAGTTAAATACCACAATTTTCCAGTAGAAACTGAAGCTGACCTGTTTGGGATCCAAAACTGAAAGAGCCAGACAGTGAGTTCCGTTGGCTTGATGGCGCAGAGGGAAGCGCTGCAGACCTTTCCTCAAACGCACTCCTTGTCTTCCAAAATGAAACAGAATGCCTCCTTGGTGATACTGATGTGGAATGCCTATTAGGAGCATTCGGAGGAGTAAGCCTTGGTGTAACACTTTGGGAAGGTGTTAGGAAAAAGCCATGACTAGAAGCTGCAAATAAGCATTAGTAGGACTTTTTGAACCCTCCAGGAGACTGAAGATATGAGCATGCAGAATTCAATAGAGTCACAAATTGTGCGCATCTCATTTACCTGACATTATTTTGAATTTCAAGAGAGATCTTCTGAGTGAACATCACATCTTACTTTATGAACAAGAAGTTTATTAGAAGCAAAATTTCAGAATTCAATGGCTCCAAGAAAGAGATTTGAACACCTCCTTCTTTCACAATATGATTAATTGTCGAAGGAGAAAGAATGCCATCTACTCCTTGAAAATCAGGGATGTCATTACCTATTCCCCCGACATTATATCCAAAGAAGTAGAGGACTATTTTACTAGATTCTTCAATAAGCCTAAAGGTTACATCTCACCATTAAAGTGGGATGCTTTAATACCTATAAAAATTCAATACCCTGAGACCTTGGAAGAAGTTTTTTCTCTTGGAAGAAGTTTTTTCTCTCGAAAAAATCTATAAAAATGTTAAGTTGCTACCTGGAGATAAGGTTCCTCTTTATCTTTATGAAAATGGAGTTGCTACCTGGATATTATAAAAATGACGGTTTCTCTTTATGTTTCTTTCATTATTTTTGGGATTTGGTAAAATCAGACATTCTACAAGTCTTCACTAGCTTCCATACCTACACAGATTCTAATTTTTTGACACCCATCAATCAAACTTTTATCTCCCTTATAACTAAATTGAAAGGTGCCCAATGCATTAGAGATTTCAGACCTATAAGTCTGGTTAATAATCTGTATAAAATCATCACAAAGACACTGGCTTCAAGATTCTCCCCTGTCCTATATACTATCATAGACAATTCTCAATGTACTTTTATCTTGGGAAGATATATTGGAGATTGTTTCTTGATGGCTTAAGAAATACTACATTACATGAAAGTGAAGGACATTCCTGGATATGTATTAAAGTGGGACTTCGAAAAAGCATTTGATAATGTTAATTGGTAATTTCTTTTAGATTCCCTAACAGGAATGTGTTGTGGTTCCACATGGACAAATTGTATAAAGATGTGCATTTCCACTATTAGATTTTCTATTTTAATTCATGGGTCTCCCAAAGGTTTCTTCCAAGCCTCTAATGGATTAAGACAAGGAGATCCATTATCTCCACTTCTATTTATAGTTGTTACTAACATCCTGAATATGATGTTATCTCTTGCTGTGGATCACAACTTGATTTCAGACATCCAAATGTCAAATGGTGGGCCACACTTAGTTAAGATACAATACGCAGATGATACTATCTTATTTCTCTCAGTCGCTGAGGAAAATATAATTAATATCAAGAGGATCCTGTGATGTTTCCAAACTTGTTCAGGGTTAAAAATCAATTTTCAGAAATTATCTATTACTGGTATTGGGGTTCCAGATTCCACCACTTTAAGATCTTCTCAAATTCTTGACTGTTCTACATCTATTCTTTCTGTCAGATATCTGGGATTACCCCTACATTTCAGGTGGACTAGTGTTACAGATTGGTCACCAGTTATTGAAAAATTATCTAAAAAATTCTCATTATGGAAAGCCAAATACTTATCTCTAGGTGGGAGACTGACATTGGTTAATTCAGTCCTCTCAGCCATCCCTACCTATTATCTGTCGGTTCTACACTTGCCAGCAAAGGTGGCAAAAGCAATTGACAAGCTTAGATGTCAATTCCTTTGGAAATCTTCTTCCTCCACCTCTCTACACCTGGTCAAGTGGGCTACACTTTGCAGGGCAAAAAATCATTACGGATGGAGCATCATAAATATCAAAAGTTTTAATTTAGCCCTAAAAACTAAGCTCCTTTGGCAGCTCTTATCAAACTCTTACTCTCTAAAGTGGAAAGAAATTTTAACGGCCAGATACTTCTCAAGATCTTGGCCAAGGGCACTTTTGAATATCTCTACTGGAAGATCTTCTCCTATTTGGCAGAAAATCAGAGCCTGTTTTAATTTCTTTAATAATTTTACCACTTTTCAAGTTAAAAATGGTCATAATATTATTTTCTAGGAAAATAGATGGTGGTGCGGGGAAAAAATAAAGACTATACTCCCTGATCTTTTTAAACTTGTAAAATTTAAAAAGGCTTCAATTGCGAGAACAATTGAAATTTACCAAGCAGATTTTCAAAAGTTATTTTCTGGTTCTCCATCTTTACCCAACATTGACAACATACAAGCACAGGCTGATATCCTCGCAGATATTCTTAACACTTTGTTGTTCTATCCTGAAGAAGATACTATTGAGTGGACTCCTACCACCAGTTACTACACAGTCAATTCTGATTATAAGATAATAAATGATGGTGGGCTAAGGTTTCATTTTTATGATCACATCTGGCTCAGTTGGGCCCCTTTAAAGGTAAAACTCTTTTCCTAGTTGGTTCTATTTAATAAGATTTTAACTAAAGTCAACTTTTGTAAGAGGGGCTAGACTGGTTCTGAGATTTGTATCTTTTGCAAAGGCTATGAGGAAACAACTAATCATTTATTTATCAATTGTACATTTACTATATCTGTATGACATGCTTTTATTGAGGGACCCTTATATCCTGCCATTAGTTCTATTGCTGATCTATTTTCATGCACTCTTCCCTTGAAGTCGGACCTTTCTTTTAAAGGCAGACACACATTGATTCAGGCTATTTTGTGGTCTATATGGAAGGAAAGGAATAATCGAATTTTTAGAGGAACGTGTAATACTCCTTACATTATTACTAATGACATTTTATCTCTTTGTCATTGCTGGTCTAAATATTTGGGTTTAGGTTTTGAACATGATGAGACTATGCGTGCAGTTTCAGCTTTGGAAAATGATCGGACAATGGAACACTTACCTCATGCCCTGCGTCTGTCTCTTCAGAATTCTGAGGACGAAGTCCCTTCTCATGATTAATGCTTTATTAATCGAATTCCTTATTTTTGGTACACTTTGAATACTCAGGATTTGCTTGTTATGGACTAACTTTTTGTAGTGAGAACTCTATGTACCACCAGGTCTGTAATTTGATGATGAACGACTTTTTACTAAGATTTGAACATGATGTGGTTGAACTTTTCATTAATATAAAGATTACCGTTAACAAAAAAGAAAGAAAGATATGAGCATGCAGAATTCACATACCATCTGTATTGACTGAACCAACATCATCAGAGGTCGTGCTTGTGGTTTCTGAGACCTGAGTCCTCACGGAAGGTAATCTTAAAGAGGACATTGTACCTTCCTCATCTGAGACTGTAGCAAAGAGCCGTTATTGAGGCATCACATCATTAACCTTATGCACCATATGTTTGAGTAATTGAAATAGGCACAAGTACCTCCTAGAAGCGACTCAGATGAGAAACTCGATGAATCTGTCATCCGTTTTAGAACAGTCTGGGAAGGCCCTGTTTTCTATACAAAATCATCATTTCAGTTGAGGAAATATATGGCAAGCAAACAAATAGTTAAATTGCAGCTGCCTTTTCCAGAAACCAACTTGATAAACAAGAGGAAGAACAGGTTTTCACACTTCAAACAGCAAAAAATATTCCTACAGAGCTTTCATCTTCCTCCTGAAGTGACTGCATGAGTTATGGGTTGGTGTTAACACTAGGATTTCATGCAGCTCATTAATTTGTTGTGGGTTGGGTTCTATGCTGATTGGTATTTGTCCCTTGTCAGCTGCATTTTTGTTTGCTGAGAATTTGTGATGCAGGTCGTTTTTTTCTGATGAGGAGAGGGGAAGAGTGTCGTGTCGTGTAGATATGCTTCCAACAAACATTTATTCGGAGTAGTGAATTCTTGCTCGATGCTAAGCAAAGGGGCAGCTTCTGTGATATATAGACTATTAGACTGATAGTATAGCGATAAATGCAAAACATGGTGGTTCAGAAAACGTAACTATTGGTTCAGGGTTGGAACAGCTGTTTTGAAGTTGGGTCTTTGCTGTAACTCTTTCAAAAATCAAAATGGACAGTTTGGACACCGATCCAAAAAAATTGTTCACATCTTAAATTTGTGAAAGATGAATCATTTTCAAATGTAACCAATGAGTAATGAGTAATGAAGACACTCCGTTTTTAATTTTGGACCGGTGAGAGTTTTAAATTTGATAGGAGTGCATATTTACTCCTGAAGTATTAATTAATAGTTGAAAATAAGTTATGTTTTTATATTTGGAAAATATGAAATTGTATGATTTTTTAATTTATTATTCAATTTTTTGTAGGATAAAGTACGACTTGGTTCATCGATAAATTTTTTGTCACAAGTTTTTATCAAATTAATACTTCTTTTTACGATAAATTACTAAGTTAGTTTTTCTTTTTTGTTATTTACAATTTGGGAGTAATACTTTATTGCACCTCATTCAAGAAGTACAATTTTTTTTGTTTTTATGATTGATAACTGTTACATTTCTTTTGTACTTGACATTGTTCTGATGGATATCTATTTGACATGATGTTAAATGTATAATCTTAATTGTGTACTTTTCATAGATATAATTTCTTAGCACAAAATACTTCAGACTTAGCTGTATTGGCTTACTTGATAATAGATTACCGTTTACAAAAAAAACTTTTCATGAATATACTTGTGTATATATGTACGATGTTATACAATTATTGTATTTACGAATCTATTTCAACTTGTGTTACAATTTTGTTTTCACATGATATTCAATTAATTATGTGGTTGCAAGTTGTCTCATAATTTAAACTGGTTTTCAAAAACATTACAAATTGTTTTTTGTAAAAAAGAAGAAGTAAGAAACCGACGAAATTTCCGTGGGTATATAAAATTATATTCGACAGAATAACCGTCGCTAAAAATATAAATTGCCAACGGTTTTTCCAATGGCAAACTTTTCATTTACCGACGAAAATTCCGTCGTTATAATTATTTGACAGAAATTTCGTCAGTATAGTTTATCTTACTGACGAAATTTTCGTCGTTATATTTTAAAACATATTCCAATAATTAACGACGGAAAAAATTGTTATCGACGGAACTTTCAAAATTTTTATTGCTGAATAAGAATACCAATGTCCATTATCATTACGGAACTTGACCGACTAAATATTCTTTACCATTTAAATTGACCGACGGAATTTCTATTTTATCGACGAAAATTCCGTTGATAAATAACAATTTTGTTGTAGTGTGTATGCGAGGGAGGATCCGAGAGGGAGATGGTAGCATCTGAGAGAGTAATGCTCCCCTGTCTAGATTGTTATCTCCTCTCTCCTTTACCAGCAATGGTGGAAGGCTAAGAGGCGGGCAACCCAAGAGGCTTGGAACCCAAGAGCCTTGTTGGAGAAGGCTATGTGAAGAAATGCATGCAATGTCTTGGTTAAATGATATTTAATTAGTAAAATTGGAGTGAATGTGATTTTGAGCTCAAGGATAAGGGTGTGATGGTGGTGCATAGTGTAACAGCTGTGTCTACTGAATGCCACTGACAAAGGGGAGGTGCACCACATAGTTGTGCCCCGATTTGTGCCAACTATGTGCACTCAGAAGTTACGTGGGGTAAGTGCGCCTAGCATACATTTTGGACTTGTTTTCATTGGATGGACTATCAAATGGGCTATTGGGCTTGTGTTTGGGGATAGACTTATGGTTTTGGGTTGGTCTAGGATACTAGGTAGGTCTTGGGTGTTAGGAAATATGGTTAAATCTGTTACATCCAGAGTAAGTCTTGTTGAAAGAGTCTACTGACAAGTAGTCTAAAAACCGAGATGTCTGCAGTTAACATGGTGTTTTTTGTATTTTTTTTGTTTTGTATCTATGAATCTATCTCATACAATCCTTCCATGGAAATATTTGTCTTGACATATTATATTCACCTTATTTCTTATCTCTTATATTTTTTTGAGATTGCTTTGAGGTGCTGTTATAGCCTAAATTAGATATTATATTGACATTGAGCTTTCAGTGTATCTCCTAATCTTCTATTTTATTGTTGTGTGATTTTATTAGTGTTATTTTAATAAGGACTTGATCAGGTTGCACCCACAATCCCCTCGTGGTGTGATCAACATCCTATTCAAAAACACAACCTAGATAGCTCATCTATTAGGCTAAGACTATGTGGCTAAATCGTGCTCAAACCACACCTTGGAAGCGAGACTGGTTAGGGACGTTGTGTGTGGCGAGTGAAGGATGTTGGTTGGGAAGGCTGACTATAGCTGATGAAAATCCCTAACCTTTATTCTATGGTAAAAAATAGGAAATGTGTTCTATAAAAGCTGGTAGGGATATATCTGGTTAACGGTGAGCTACTTTTTGAACAACATTTCTTTAATTCTAACCAAATTTTAGGATCAAAAGCTGCTAGCTTTTTGGCAGTTCTAAATTCAGTCCAGTTTATTGAAAGTGAAGATGAGATTTCATGGTATCTTACTTGTAGTATTGTATTTTCTGTCAAGAGTTGTTATACAATTCTTAATGATGGCGGATACAGGTCCTTGTTTAAAAAATCTATGTGGAAGAATGCAGCACCTTTGAAAGTTAAGGTTTTTGCTTGATTAACTTGTCATGATAAAATCCTTTTTAAAGTTAACTTACAAGAAAAGGGATAGACTGGATCTGTGTCTTGTGATATCTGTTACTATTCTGTTGAATCCTCTTATCATATTTTATTGCATTGTAATGCTCCTAGAGTTATTTGGGATTTCTTTTTAATTATACGATGCAAATAGGCACTTAAGATGTAAGTCAATTTTTGAGATCTTTTCCTATTATCATGTGCTTAAGTTTAATGTTTCTTATCAAGGTTAGACTTCCTTAGTTTTAGCCATTTTTTGAACTTCTTGGCTCAATATAAATGATGTTATCTTTTAGTATTCAAGAAGAAATATTAATTCAATATTTCAACATGTTTTGTTTTTAGTTTCCTCTTGGACAGGCAACGTTTTAGCTAGGTAGGACACTCTCTCCCAATCTCTTAGTCAAATCAAGCATAACTAGGATCAAGCTTACCCCACACTGGATGTCCCTTCTATGGCTCCAACTGGCGGGTTGCAATGATCCACTGTTGCAACCATCTTAGGCTCTGTTGATCCAACTGCATAATTTCCTTGGTTACTTGCTTGGTTATAATTTTGTGAATCCAATTATGTAACTTGAAACTTGGTTAATTTTTCTTTTGGACCTGCCTAAGCTGTAATATTTCTCTTCATTTTAGACTTCCTCTCATTGTTGGAGGAAATGAACTTTGTTCTGTATACTTGGTGGTGGTACTCTTAGTCAAGTATTTTTGCATTAATATATCATATATTACCGTTTAAAAAAACCATAGCTGATGAAAATCCTATTTTAATGTAGATTCTATATTTATTATAAATTTTGATAATATGTGAAAATTTTAAAATTTTATTAAATCATTGAAAAAATTGCACTCCACAGATTTACTTCTAAATAAGTGAAAACCAAACTTCTTATGTGCATCCAATTGATCATCTTAGAACCATACTTTAGGGAATTGTACGTAGTTGCAATTAAATGCACTCTATAGGCTTCTCTTAGCGGGAATCATGCTCAATGTTGGATCTTTTGGGAACTTATTTTGGAAAAAACTTTGATACAAACATGCGTTCTGACAATCACTTGCTCTGATATCGTTAAACTCTGAAAGATTTGAAATTCACTTGCTCTGGCAACTTCCACTCTACGATTCCAAACTAGCATGGACATGATCTCCTCGTGAATAACCTCCCCCTACCCCAACCTCGTATTTGACAACCAAAGTGCATGAATCTAGATGGGTAGTATGGCAATAACAACACAGGAATCAAATCATCATGTGAAGAGTGGAGTAGAGATAGTACCATCACAGAGGGGGATGATATAGGTCTAGGAGGATCCAAACCTAAAAGTTAGCTATTGAGGAAGGAAAGTGTATCCCATATCAACCCACATAAGTTGCTTTCGCAATCAATGTGGAACTATTTTTTGACCTCCCATAAGACTACAATATGACACAAACAATCCACCATGCTTTTGATTCGACATGTGTCCACAATGGTCCACTTTTAACGACTTTCTTCCCCTCCTCTTCGACCTTTTTGTTGGCTAGGGGCAACCTTTTTTAGGTCACCCTTTTTGAGACCCAAACTAGAATTGTAGGCCTTGCTCTAATACCACATGATATGGGCCTAGGAGAACCTAACTCCAAAAGTTAGCTATTGAGGAGGGAAAGCCTATCCCATATCAATCCACACAAGTTGTTTTTTACAATTGATGTGCGACTATTTTTTTGGCCTCCTATAAGACTATAATATGACACACAACAAAGGACAAGCTTGAAGGTGAGATTTGGTGGTCGCTTGGAACCCATTGTTGGAGATTAATCAATAGAAATAACAATCGCAAAAAGAAGAAGAAGAAGAAGAGTGAATCTTTTGGTGTTTGGTGGAGGAAGGAAGAGGGAGAAAGGGGAATAATGCTCATGTTTTCCTGATGACGATGGATGACATGGAAAAGACATCTCCTCCTATCAACGATGTTAAAGGATGAAATGTGGACTTGGAGGCCCAAAATTATGTAGACCTATCACTATTTTGGGTTGGACTAGGCTACTCCTAAATCATTTCAGATCATGCCAGGTTGTGTTGGATTGAGCGGAATTAGAAATCCCTCGGCTCTAGTATGACTCACAATCCTATTTATTTTAGGTTAGACTCAAACTGAGCCCAATTGCAAGCCTGCATAATTGTTAATGTTTAAAAATTATAAAAAAAAAACTAAAAATGAACGTCCACTAACAAAAATATTTGTCTATTAACAAAAACAAATGTTCACTTTTATAGAGTGGACGTTCATTTTTGAACATTGTGTACTGTTTATAAAAGTGAATGTAATGGAAGTCCATTTTTAATTATTACATGTTTATATACATAAAATACATTATAAAATAAATAATTTAACTTCAAAATTAATATTTATAATTAAAATTACAAATTCTTATTTAGGATCTATTTTGGACATGAACCAAGCTAGGCTGAAAATAGGCCACAAAAACGATCTTGGGTCAGACCATGTTCGTGTTGGGTTTGTGTTCAGGCTTGAGCCAAGTTCAGGCCCAAAATAGGCCATGTTCATGTCAAATTCAGCTCAAGCTTGTGCTGGATTTAGGCCCAAATGGGATTGTGGGTTGTGAGAGAAAAACGCTAGCCCTTCACTCTTTTAGGTTCAAGATGGTTTACGTTAGGTTGGCCTAGGTACTATTCTGGACCAAGTTGGCTAGATTTTTTCAACCAAGTTGGCAAATCACAGTCGAGGAGCAAAGGGAGAGATTAAGGGTGTGAGATCGACAGTGTGAGGAAGTGATAGGAGAGAGAGAGGATGAGAGGCCATTGTTGTTGCTGTGTTGCTGTCACTGTTCACCATTGTTGTGTTGTGGTCATTCGTTGCTACTATTGTTGTGTGCAGCGAGGGTGCCGTTGCTACACACCATTGTCAAGGAGCCACTGCGTGGGGGTTGTTGCTACTACTACCATAAGGACTTTGTTGCTGCTAAATCATTGCTGCTGTGTGGTCGTGTGGATCAAGCGTTGATGGAAGGTACATACTCTACTTCGGATTCTCCTTAGTTAGTAAATTGCATGAATTATGTAATGATGTGGGGGGTAGGACTATAGGATGACTGTAGCTGATAAAAAATCCTCTTTTAATATAGATACTATATTTATTATAAATTATGATAATATGTGAACATTGTAAAAAAATTTTAAATCATTAAAAAAGTTGCGCTCCATGGATTAACTTCTAAATCAATGAAAACTAAACTTCTTTTGTGCAACTAGTTGATCATCTTAAATTTGTACTCCTGGGAATTGTATGTAGTTGCAAGGAAATGCACTCCACAAGCTTCTCTTAGCAGGAATCATGCTCAATGTTGGATCTTTTGGGAACCGATTTTGGCAAAACCTTCGATACAAACATGCACTTTGAAATCATTAAACTCCAAAAAAATTGAAATTCACTTGCTCTAGCAACTTCCACTTTGTGATTCCAAACCAATGTGGCATAATCTCCTCATGATTAACCTCCCCTTACCTCAGCCCCATATTTGACAACCAAAGTGCATGAATTTATATGAGCAACGTGGCAATATTGACATAGGAATCAAATTAGCATGTGAAGAGGGGAGTTGAGATAGTAACATAATAGAGGGGGATAATATGGGCCTAGGAGAACCTAAACCTAAAAGCTAGCTATTGAGGAGGGAAAGTGTATCGTATATCAACCTACACAAGTTGTTTTTACAATCAATGTGAGATTATTTTTTGGCCTCCCATAAGACTACAATATGACACACAAAAATCCACCATGCTTTTGATCCGACGAGCGTCCTTGATGGTCTAGTCTAAACGGCTTTTACTCCCCTCCTCTTCAACCTTTTCAGTGGTTGGGGGTAGCCCTTTTTCAAGTCGTCCCTTTCGGAACCCAAACCAAACTTGTAGGCCTTACTTTGATACCACTTGATATGGACCTAGGATAATCTAACTCCAAAAGCTAGCTATGAAGGAGGGAGAGTCTATGCCATATCAACCCTCACAAGTTGTTTTCACATCTGATGTGCTACTATTTTTTGGCCTCCCATAAGACTACAATATGGAACATGATAAAGGATGAGCTTGAAGGTGAGATTTGGCCACTTGGAGTCCGTTGTTGAAGATTGATTGGCAGATAACACAATCGGAAGAAGAAGAAGAAGAAAAGTGGATCTTTTTGTGTTTGACGAAGGAAGAGGGAGAAGGGGAAATAATGTTGGTGTTTTCCTAATGATGATTGATGACATCGAAAAGACATCTCCTCTTATAAACAATGTCAAAGGATGAACTGTGAATCTAGAGGTTTAAAATTACATAGACCCATCTGTGACCATGTCGGAACCAACCTTTCGCGGCGAGGGAGCGCGTGAAGGACCGAAAAGGTCGCAGTGAAGATGGTGAATTCGAGGAAGAACACTCGACTCGAAAACACCGAAGAAAACACAAAAAAGGAAAACGATAAGGACAAAATGGAGTCGCCACCTAATCTTTTAAAAAACCCGGAAAGACGAGGAAAACCAGATGCAATAAAACACGAGAAAAACAATGCAAATGTATGCATGAATGTGTGTGCATGCTTCGTGCCAAATGGATGCAACACATTGGTCATTGTGAGTTAGAGAAAGGATAAGGACTCCTGTTACGCATGGAGAAGGTGTTATGTACCCCCATGCGTCTGAGAAATCGATCTTTTTAGACTTTCGCTGTCTTGTGTGTTGTCGGATGCAAATGATCATGTATGCTGGCTAATGCTAAGATGGATGTATGCCATATGCTATGTCAATGCAAATGATATGAGTGGGACGGAAATGATATGACCTTAGTGTGCTCAGAAATGCTATGTGAATCCTGGACCATCGGTCAAAAGGATCTGACATAGTAATCGTCATCGTCCTAAATGCAGATATGTCGTGACGCATGAGGTGAATGTCATGGTGCATGAGGAGGATTTAGGACAATGTTGTATAATGATATGAATGTATGTGATGCCAAAGGAAGTAATATGGTATATGATGCATGATGGTATAACTTATATGCATGATAAATGTAGATTGAAGTGCATGTGCTTGGATGCATGGATATGCAGTGGAATGGATGGGATAAGTAGGTAAGGGCCCAGGCTACTTACCCATTCTGTCCCTTGCAAACCCACGCATGTGGGCCGCGTAAGCCTGTTGCGCAACCAGGGCATGCATGCCAGTCACAGAACAAGACAACAAATCAACGACCTTCGCCTCACTCCCGAGTGAAGTATGGCAATGCAAATGACTAAATCAATGCGTGGGGACCTAGATGGGACTACCATGAATGTATGCATGCTATGAATTAGGCCCTAGGATGCGTGGACATGTGGTGGTGGAATGAATGAGGTGGGTAGTGCCAGAACTTAGCTCGACAACTTGTTCCATCCCTAGCGGAACCGCGCATGTCGGGCGCGCAATCACAACGCGCCCGTCGGAGACAAAGCTACGAGCTTTGCCGACTGGCATACTCACATGCCGTGATGCAGAAATGCTATGAGATGCATGGGAAGCTAGAGGGGAGGTCGAGGAACATTCCTATGTGCTTAGATGCAAGAATGACCTAGTGGATGCCCACACCCACCTATGTCGCCGGAGTTGGATTCTGACGTCGCCGGAGGTGGGGAAGACGATGTGCATGGCATGAATGGCATGATAAAAACTAGTGAAACATGTACAAAGTGATGTGAGGAAGCAAGGAAACTGAGAAACACACAGAAGGGAGTGAAATCAAACCTATAGAGTTTCTGGGTTGTCCCCTTCCGGTGACGGCTCGCGGTGGCGTTCTTCGGCGACTGGCGGCGCTCGAGGCGATGGAGGGGGCTCAGAGGATGGTGGTGATGTTGGGGATGGCTCTGGGATGGTAATGTGGAGGTTGGTATGGCGTTGTTTGCTGTTGGGTTGTGGTGGGTGTTGGTTTCCGGTCGGCAATTTTGGTGGTCGATGGAGGAATGCAGGTTTGCTCAGGCGAGAGGAGAGGCTCTGTCGGGAGACAAGGGCATGTGCTCTAGCACAAGGCTCTAGATGCAAGGCCAAGAGGACACATCGCGGTTGTTCTGGATGGCCTGAAATGTGGAGGGTGGTCGGAAATGTGGCTGATGGTGGTGGTTGTGCTCAGGGACGATAGGAGCTCAGAGTAGGGAGTCCAGAGGGGCCAAAGGTTTAAGAGAGCCAAGAGAGCCCAGAGAGAGGGCTCGTCACTACGGGAGGTTGCTTTTGAGGTGAGCGGGCGCATTGCAGGCGAGGTGGTAGGCTGGGGTCACCAGCGCTGTAGGCTGTAGGGCAGGGTATGGATTGGCCTGTGTCACCGGCGTGTTGTAGGCGGCTGGCAGGGGTGACAGGGCGTGGCTCAGGCGTGTGGCTGGTGAGGCATGGCTGCAGTAGGGCGAGGTGGTGGCAGGACGTCAGGCACGCGAGGCAGCAGGTTGGTCGACGCGACGCTGTGGCTCTTACGAAGTACGGTGACAGCGACGGGTCGTGCGGTTGGCACGAGACTGTCCTGATCATCACGGGCGTCCACGATGCACGACTAGGCCATGCAACCAGGCCGCGCATCCCACTGGCACAGGGCTTACGGGCTGGGTTCTAGTATTGGGTCAGTGTTTAAGGGTTTGGTGTTAGTGTTTTGGGTTGGTTTAAGGTGTTAAGGTTGGTTTTAGGGTATAATAGGGGTGGAGTGCCTCGTTGCAGTTGGAGCGTGCTCTTCCGAAGAAATCCGCTGCGAGTGGCTGTCAAAATAGGGTGTCTACACCATCACTATTCTGGGTGGACTAAGACAGTCCTAAACATAATGCCTTCGAACATCACACACCCTAGGACGTTACAAACAAATATCTTATCACACTTAGAGCTATTATTAAATAAATAACTTAATAAAATTCATTGAATTTAAAATAAATAAATAAACTGAATAAATTCTTAATTCTACTTAGAACTTGTGATATGTAGCTACATAACTCCAATTATATGCACTAGACCCAATTGCTACTCCACAACTGCACCTTTAAGAAAATCATTAAAATACACAAGAGTGACATCTAATAGTCACTCAACACACGGCTACCAACTTCTAAAAATAGCAAACCAAGGCTGGAGCTGCTAGCACTTAGCTCTCCAAACTACATGGTTGCCTCTCTTGACAGTACCAAATCTAAATCCTGTAATGAAACCAAAACTTGCAAAACTCTATTATAGACAAGCATAGAATCTTTTTTGAAATATGCTTTTTAAAATCATTTTCTCTTTTCTTTTCAAAACAGATACGTCTTTAAAATCTCTAAATGCACCCTTGAAATGGCTATTCTACGTTAAACCAAGTCCGAAATCAGTACAAAATCGCATATCGATCGAAAACCAAGGTCTCCTCTAAATTAGAGCCTTAAAACCTGTATTAGTGCTCAGAAAACGACAACTACAACCACAACTCGAAAACCATGGTCTCCTCTAGACCAGAGTCTGAAAATTTGAATTAGAGCTCAGGAAACTACAACCGCAACTCACACATATAGTGTAAAAAGCTGTCATATCACTCTGGACATAAGTGATCGACTAGCCCACAAGCAGTCACCAAATCGCACTACATTGTCGTGGCAGGATCACTTTGTGCAAGAATCCTCCGCCTTAAGTTCATACTCTTAGAACCCTCAAAATTAAGGTCCATTGTAAAGCAAACATTGGGTATGTCCTTTAGACGTTCTTGGTGCCTGGGTCACCTTGGGGACTTTAACCCAGAACCCTGTTGGCGCCCTAAGTCTTAGGGACTCTAACCCTGGACCCTGCACTTAGACCACCCTAGGGACTCTAATTACAAGCGTTGTTGACGCATAAATTTGAACCTTATTTTTGGACTCGTATTTAACTCTCTAGAGGTATCAGATGTTCTTAGTCCATTAGTACGATCTTACAACCCTTTTGATCCCTACAAACCACTAAAAACACGTGGACTTCATCTTAAGCAATTGACTCTCGACCATCTAAGGGTATCAGTAAAAAAACTGGTCAAAAGCTATGGTCTCTACAAAATCTTAGAAAATTATTTTCTAAACCTTTGCCAAACTTATATATATATTTTTCCAAATCCTTTTGGAAAGCACTTTCGAAAATCATTTTAGAATTATCTTGAAAACACCACAAAATACCACAAAAGCACCACCCAAAAGAAAGCCAGAAAACCTACTCAAATACTTTCCAAATGCCATAAAAAAACACTTGCTTAACCCACTACCCTTGGGACAACATGCCACCATTACGTGCCGGTACCACACGCCAAGGGCACACACAGGGACTACGTGCTTGTCCCCTGCACTCCCAATGTAGAAACTCTTTAGGCACCTCGCCTGAACCCAATCCTCAATCCCTACAAAAAAACATGCGATCCAAACACAAAACTTGTAGAAAACTAGAATCCAAACTATAATCTACACATCCATACATTCTATATACCGATCCACTCAAGATTGGCTCAAAATCACGCATATGGGATTGATCCCCTTCGCAGGAACCCATAGCCTATGTAATTTTATCGACCACCAAATGATCCCTGTGGGATCCCAAACACAAATAATACGCAACAATGAGAGAGAGAGAGAGAGAGATGATCGTGGATAAGGCATGTATTGTTCATTGATGATTGACTTTCACACCCATACAACACAACAATGGCGGCTTAGTGAACAACAACGACAACGACAACGACTCCTTTGCGGTAAACAATTATGGCGAAGACAACAATGGCTCCTCAGGAACACGACGACAACAACATTAGCTTGAGTGGTGACAGCGTACCGTGGATGTTCTCCTCTAACCAAGACACACACTCTCTCTCACCCACGAATCTTCCTCTCTGATAGGTTCTCTCTTCCTCTCTCCTCCTTCCTTTGGTTCAACTTCTCTTCTTCTTCTCCTTCGCAACACCACCGTGGGTCCTCTCTAACATTTTTGCGTGTGGATCCCGAAATGGTCATCAATTACAATTAAGTGAAAACTAGGTCTTAGGCTCAGAACTATTAAAAATACGCACTTGGAATATGCGCCTCCAATATGCGCCTGATCCACATAGACCACTAGTGTTACACTAAATCATTTTAGATTGTGTTAGTTCATGTTAGATTGAGTAGAATGTGAAATGCCTCAACCATAGTACAACTCACAATCCTATTTATTTCAAGACTCAAAGTGAGCCTGATTGTAGGCTTGCATAATTGTTAATGTTTAGAAATTATAAAAAACTAAAAATGAATATTTACTAACAAAAATGTATGTCCACTAACAAAAATAGATGCCCACTTTTATAGAGTGGATGCTCAGTTTTGGACAACGTGTACTATCCATAAAAGTGAATATCTATTTCATTAAAATAGGAGTTCATTTTTTAAATTATCACATGTTTATATACGTAAAATACATTAAAAATAATTAATTTAACTTAAAAATTAATATTCATAATTAAAATTACAAATTCTTATTTAGAGCCTATTGTGGACCTGAACGAGGTTGGGTCGAAAATAGGCCATAAAAACGGCTTGGGTCAAACCGTGTCCGTGTTGGGTTTGGGCCCAAAACAGGCCATGTTCTTGTCAAGTTCAGGCTTAGGCCCGTGCCGGATTCAAGCCTAAATAAGGTTGTGGGCCATGGGAGGAAAAATTCAACCCTTCACTCTTTGGGTTTAGGGTAGTTCAGGTTGGGTTGACTTGGGTAATATTTCAGACCAAGCTGGCCTGATTAATTTTTTTGGCCAAGTCAGGTGGGCGGTTAGTGGCCTAACCCAATTTCTAGGTCTAGAAACATGCCATGAGGGTGCAGAACCAATGATTTAGATTGGTGATGGTACTAATCTTGTTTGTTGTTTGATCTTTGACTAGTAGGTATCTTTTTTTTCTTTTTGAGTGGAAATTTACTTGTCGTTAATAGAACAACATTAGTCAATTGTTGATGTCGAATAAAATTAGGCACAAGTTCAACAAACTGATAGACACTTTGCTGAATAGGGATTTCGTCGAGTAAGGTCATGTGGAAAGAAGTGATTAAAGAGTTGGAATAGTTCATCCACGATTCGACCCTTGTCATATTGTTGGAATGAATGATTTCCTATTAGTAGAGCTAAATTAGTGGCTATTGGTTATAGTTCGAAAATGACAATTGTGAATCTAAAGGAGCATGATGGAAATCATGGGGCTAATGGAGATTGTGGCCATGACATCGCAAGTGGCCAACCGCCCAATCCTCATATATAAAACAATGTGGCTAAGCAACAGAAAGGGTCTTTCAAATCAATCATACATTTTTCTATCACCCCAACCTAGAATAGCATAGCATTATAGCAACCCTAGATAACTTGTAGTTGGTAAAGTAATTCTCCTTGCTTTAGCAATCTCCATGTACTAGTTGCGCAAAGGAAAGCTTCTTGTGGCTTGTGCCATAGTGAAAGTCACACCACCATTCGATTGCCCATCGCGAACCGATATCTACAATGTTGGTCATCTTTCGACACTCCACCTTGGTAAATCACTTTCGAACTCAGATTTAGATAGTGATTACTTTATCATGCTTATTGTTTGATAAGAGCTTAAACCCTAACTTACTCTTTTATTCGAAGTTTGCGTATGACCAGAAGATTGAACCTCTTATTAATCAATTGCGTTTTCTTATTGTTGTGAGATTCAATATTGTCGAAGGTGTGTGCTAGTGTCGGAAGGACACACCAATTGAGGTAGCTCAGTTGGCCACCTGGATTCCAAGTTTGAATCCTCTTAGAGTTGAATTTGAGATTATTATTTCTGCACAAGTCTAGATTTTCATGGTTAGCTATGGGTGTAGGCTACTATCATTAACTCTAGATTTATTCTTTGTCACTATTTGGTTGTCAACTTTGGTAGGAGAGGGATTCCTGATCATCAAAAAAAGGTAAAATAATTGAACAAAACCAAGTAGATTCTTGGAAAATCAAGATCCAAATTTTTGATGTAGAGAGATTCATTAAAAAGAAGAGAAATAAGAAGAATTGTAATGGTAAAAGCAAGACAGAGATGTTTGTCCATGACAAGAATAGAAAGTTTGGATCTTTTGCAACTTATGGTCTTGTTGTTTTGTTTTGCCCTGTGTTTTGCTAAATAATAGTATGAAACATGAATGTATTCTTTTTTTCATAATTATGTTTCTTAAAAAAGAAACTATTTTTATATTTTATATATTAAAAAAGCATTAGCATCCATGTTTGATAGAGGATTCCCGATTTTTAGAATGTTTATATGTGTAAATGCATGATTTTTTTTTTGGGTACTTTTAGGCCTTTCATTTTACAAATTGGCTAACCTTTTCTACTAGGTCGGATTTCTTTAAACGGCTAGCTAGTAAACAAAGGCCTTTTTTCCCTCAAATTTCCCTGAGTTTGAACTCAGAGGAGAGTTGGCATTCCACTCTCCTTGACTAATTGCACTGGACGGTTGGTTAGCTAGTAAACAATTGACAATAGGATCCAGAGATCCAGACTTTTGTTTGTGGTAATGAGAACACGAAGCTCCAGTCAACTATGCCATTGAGGTCGGTTTTTCTACCAACTTAGGCCGGTAACTAAAATCTTGAATGCGCCCAATCTACTCTTGCGTAAGCTTCTACAATATTTTACAAGAACTGGGAAGTTACTATTTGGTTCATGCGTGAGTTAATTCTTCTCACAAAGTATCATAAAGACTCTTGCTCTTCTTTAAGGAGGTCAGTTTGGGTTTACTAATTCCTACACCAAATCCTATACCTGATGATGTAGTGCTTCGGCGGATTCCACATCACATGCTAAGGTCATGTTCAACTTGAATCATAATGATATCAATTCACTGATACCAAATCGTACGAGATTGTATCACTGGGTTACGCAATGATACAAACTCATTTTTCATGATAACAGTTGGAATGGTTGTTATACCTAATAATATGAGATCATACCATGACTATGCATCATTTTGACAGGACTTAGTGTCACAACCGATGGATCTTGTATCAATCATACCAAAACAATATGAAGTCATAATATAATCTCATATCATTTGGTGTCATAGTCAATTAATCTCAAATGATATGTGCTGGTGTCATTTGGTATCATAGGCTTCATTATGAAACGAGTTGAGCGTCATGTTAGCAGATGACATGCAATCCATGTAGATCATGTCAGACCAACACAGGTAAGATTTGTTGTAGAAATTAGTATACATAATGGTTTCCTTGACAATGGCCACAGCACAAAAGTTAAGAAGAAGCAAATGCACTGAAACCAAAGACAATATCATCATGCTAAGCTTTGTGAAGCAGCTAGAAGACACAGGCAGTACAGAACTACGTACGTACGTGCAGCACAACAGAAGAACAAGAGAGGAAATAAATAACAATGTTGTGGTGTTGGGGGAAGCAGCTAGCAGATACATCGATCTAAAATCTTATTGTCGGAGCAAACACCAAAGCATATAAGTTAATGGCTCAAGACAAACGTACGTGGGCTCGTCAAACATTCACAACCCTGCAGTTCTTCCTCACTTCCCCTCCTTCAGGATTGATGATGTTGCCCATCTTCACCATGGAATCGGAGAAGTGCTTGAAGAAGAGAAACGGATCCACTGCGTACTTCTTGACAAGATCCGCAGTCTGGAACCCCACGGGGCTCGAGTACAGCTCCTGGTCTGAGTGCAGCAGCCCTTCACCTTTCACCAGGTTCACGAAGTAGGAATGGTCAAACAAGTTGGGTGTGAAATAATCCAGTGCCGTGGTGTTATAATCGTTTCCAGTGGGCGGACAGATCGATTTCAGCTTCTCGAGCTGTACCATGGAGGCAGGGTCGTGCCACGAGGTGTATTTGTAGTCTCCATATATCCTCGACCGGAAGCTTGTGCACCGTGCCACGCCGATGGTGTGGGCACCTACCGATTTCATACATATATAGATATGTTTGAGATGGAACTTGGCATATATCGTTTTGTCATGGAGTACTCCATGCTTTATGATCTACGTACGACTACTTCAGAAAACAAAAATTAATGCTGGAAATGATCAAGGAAGTGCATGTACTGTACGTACCTAAAAGTGCTACCATGTCTGTGGGTGTGAGGCCTTTGGCAAAGAACTTTGAAATGAGGGTCAATAGGTCCTGATTTGGGAGCGGAATATCTGAATTTGCTCCTCCCAGGCTTGCAGTTGTTGAATCCTTCCTACCCAAGGGAACATGCCAATATGGACCTCCAACCTGCAGATATGGATCATTGAATGTTACCACACCCAACACAAACATCTTATGAGAAGGAAATTAAATTAACTGATGACTGCTTATTCATGTTATATATCTGTCTCTTGAGTACCAGATTGGTTGCATCCCTAGCAGCAACAGTAATCAAATCTGCACAAGAGACAACTCCCGGGCACTCAGATTCCAGACGGCTCTTTATCTTGTCCATCAGCTCATACCCTTTTAACGATTTCAGATTCTGGATTGCCGTCTTCTCTCCTATGAACGTCTCCGTGTCGTCCAACAAAACCGACGCATCGCAACCCTGCGGCCGGTGCCATGAAACAAAATAATTTCAAAGATGCAGTCGTTTAATTAGAATTCAGCTCAGATATATATATATATATATATATATATATATATAGGACTTTACGGTATCATCTTCTCTTGTTTATGGTATCATCGAAGGATTGAGAGACGAACTGTGTACTGTATGTATGAAAACTTTTCCTTATTCAATCTGCTTATTACATGCATTGGATGGTAATGCACATACAAGACCACACTCACCTGAACAAAGCAGTCGTGGAAGTGCATCCGGATTATAGCGGCGGCGTTGAGTGGATTCGAGCTCACGGCACTAGCCATCTCCCAGCGGATGATGTCCAACGCCATGGGGCACGTCTTGGAGTAATAGTCCAATGTCAGACCTGCAGAGGCGTACTCCTGAGCGTGAGAAACCATGGCGAGCAAAGCACCCTGCACACTCCACACGGCGAAGAATGCAAGCATGGAGCTGAAGGAAGGACGGCCCATGGTGGGTGTGTGTATGCCAGTCGCTGCACTTGTCTTTTGCGCTTGCGCTGGTGCTTGGTGTTCTGCAATGATGGAAGGGAAGAGCTATAAATAGGGATGATGATATGCATGGGAGGATGTTGTTTGCCAACTTTTTTTTATACGCAGCTGTCGTTGAGCGTCTCGGTGGTCAAGAGGGAGATCACCTAATGTTTGCAAGCTTTGGTGGTTGCTTCCAAGTCGAAGGTTTGTGGGGTTTTATTTTTGTCATGCTTTGAGAAAGCAGGAAAGGTCCCATTTCGGTTTACTGTAATAGTTTATGTGGGTCGTGCCCAAGTTGAGATTTGATTCGGTTTATGAAGATTGGTGTGGGGTTCAACAACCTTGGAATTTCTCGATCAAAAAATAAATAAATAAATTTAGAAGCACCAGATTAAAACTTCCACGCATGTGATGCTTGTGAATAAATTATATCTTATTTATGTACTAGATCATTATCCTCTTTCACGGAAGTTGCAATATGTGTCATACATCCTCCAAACTCCAGGGTGGTTGTGAACTCGATCGAAACTTCTTCATCTTTACTAGAATGGAAGAGCGAGTTAATTCTTGACAACTGATGAGCAATAAATTAAGGTATTCTGATCTGTTGTTTGGCACCATATTAAGGTGGTCCATTGATGGTCAAGTGGAGAAAAGGATGTGGTAGGAAACAAAGAGACCTGTCGATGACCAAAGTGTATCTGATATATTAATTCTGAGTAGGAGAGAGAGAGTATTGTGTTGATCCTCAAGTCCATGTATGAATGCATGAATTAGGGTAGAATAAACACAGAATTGGAATAATAATTCCGTTTGATAAGTCAAAAATTGAAATAAAAGTAGAATAGTAATTCCTATTCTGATTTATTTATTTCAAAATAACTATTCCACGGAAAAGATGAATCATAAAGTTATTCTACAAAGTTATTCTCATATATGTATGTATACGGTGTGTTTATTTTTTGTCTAAAAATTAATACAAATATAATATAATGTATATATATTTTAAATTAGATATATATCTTAATAATCAAGTTGATTGTTATTAATTTACATGTTTCTCACTTATTCCAACACTTATTGTGATACTTATTTTACTTTTTATCTAAACCATAATATCTCCCTGTACACACTTATTCACCTTTAAAAGAAAATCACTTCCAAACTAAATAGCAATACCATCAGAATACTAATACCACTTTTGTCACGCCGCCAATTCCCATAATAATTTAAAACAATTTAAATTATAAAAAATTAAAAGCTAAACAGAAATATCAACTACTAGAAATTTGTATGTGCAGCTACGAGACTCCGGACTATATACACTATGCTAAAACTCATTTACATGTCTGCACCTGCAACCCAAAACCACGTAGAAGACGTGAGTGACAAAAGTCACCTAGCACCCACCCTACGAAAACGATGGAAATTAACAAAACTATAATTAGTTTTCCTTAAAATCATTTCGCAAATCATTTTCTCCAAAACCACTAAAACTGACCAACCAAGCCCACAAGGCCAAAAACCACAGTAATCGCGGTCCACACCAGCCAAAACAGCAAACAGGGCTCTACCAGCGTAAAACCACAAACGAGGCCCTCAATGGCCAAAACCACACACAGTGAGTCAGGAAACCCAGCGCCAGACAACCAACTCTGGCCACAAGCAGCCACTAAGGTGCATTGCACTGGTACGGCGAAACCACCTGTGCAGGGGTGATTACCGTCCTGCGATTCTCCTACCTGGAGAACCCTCACAAAACCAACCCCTCTCTGGGAAAGCAGTTTTGTCTCTCAAGACGTTACCAGCTACGGGGCATGTGTCCCACCTGCACTAGCCACCACAGGGTACGTGTTGTGCGTGGGGAGAAGAGAAAGTATTTGCACAAACCCAATCTAAGCAACAAATAAAATCACACAAGATAGAGATTTACGTGGTTCCCCGAATTGGGTACATCCACGGATGGAAAGGCCGTTCTTCACTATGTGTAATTGGGGATACAAAAGGGTGTTAGTCATAACAATGGGAACCCTAGCATATATATACTAGGTCCAAATGACTAAGTTGCCCCTAATTACAATCATAATTCAAGTCATATTCAACAATCTCC
>JAMKQA010002841.1:0-41875 GCA_024699735.1 Posidonia australis
TGTGTTTTGGGAAGAAATCCCCAATATTGAAAATGGAATTGTTTTGGAAAAAAAAATGAATTCCAAAAGGTTTTTGAAAGGAATGTTTGTAAGAAAAAGAATATGGTTTTGGGATTGAATTCCCAAGTGATTGTTTAATAAAAGAAAGGGTGATTTTCAAAGGAGAAAACCAAGCTTTTGCAAAATGATAAGAAACGAGTTTTTTTTTGTTTTGTCGAGTTTTGTTTGTGGTTGTGTGTTTTGGGGCGTGTACTGGGTAACTTAGATGTCACTCATGCGTGCTATTTGGTTTTCAAGTGCAGACCGCGTGTAGCCGGGTTCCGGTGCAGGAATTGGAGCTTCTAGCCACACATTGTGATCCTGAAGGTGAGCCTTGGTTATAGTTCTATTTGTTCTGTAATTTTGTGTAATTATGCTTGGGATACTGTGATTTGGTAGCGTGCTCGGGATCGGGGCGTTACAAAAAATGATCCAACAAGTATAAAATTTTGCATGTTTATCATATAAGACTTCTCTAAAATGAACCCATATTCATGAAAAGAAATCTAACTATGAGTAAGTCTAGATGCCTACCTATTGATGTGCTCTTGTACTCCTCCACAAGTGGCTCAAGATGACCATGATAGCTGAAGAAAACAAGGATCTCCTTCCTCCCAAATGGCCTCCAAGTGATGCAAAATAAGGGACTTTTTGAAAGCTATGGATGAAGGGACTTTTCCTATGCTAGGCGGATGATCTCCTACTCAAGGGTGAGTGTTCTTGGCTCTGGATAAAGCTAGGACGTGGGTGTTTGTGCTTGAAACAAAGGCTCTTCTTCCAACTCCTTCTCCCAATGACTACAAGGAGTTTATATAGGAAGTGCTTGGAAGTTCTAAAGGCTCAAGAAACCAAGAGACCTCCCCTAAGACCAAGAGGTATGATCGTTATACTGATCATAGACGAAAGTTACAGCAGATTAGGGGCAAACGAACAGCCAGCGACCTAGAATCGAGCTGGTGCGCCACCTATGTGCACCAACTAGGTGTGCTAGTAAGGTGCGCTTGGTATGTGCGCCAAAAAGGTGTGCTAGGTAGGTGCTCTAGTTTGGTGTGCTTATTTAGTGCTCCAATAAGATGTGCCTTATTAGTGTGCTACAAGAATGCACCAAAAAGGTGTGCCATCTAACTATATCGGTCAAATGTGCTAGGTAGGATGCTGGATTCAATTCTGAGGCCTTGTCCATTACTCTAGATTAGTTTGATGCACTTGGAGGATTCTGTTTGGGAAAGCAAGATTTGCATTCATCGCCACTAGATCCATCAACAAACTGCCTCAAAATCGAGGTGTCTACAGATGCTCCTCCCTGAGCGAGGTCGAGGGACGGAGGGAACCGAGACGGATGCTTAGGGTTGACAGGATGCCCCTATTTTGAGGCTGCGGTAGATAATGTTTGTTATAGGCATTAGGTCACTTATCTGGTGGATGCACCAAAAGTCATGACTTGTTGCCAAATGCAAATATGCAAATGCAAAGTGCAATATGCATGTGAATGCCGAGCCAAATGCTGAAAATGCGACGCCAATGCAAAATACAAATGCAAGAGCTGATGCTGAACAACAAATGCAAAGCTGATGCTAATATTGCACGCACAAGACTAGGTGTTAAAAGTAGGTGCAATGCTGATGCTAATGCTGAAGTGATATTGCAAAAACTAAAGAAATCTTACGCATAGAGGGAACCACTGGCAGGGACATGACAAGTTGTCGAACTCATCAGCCAGATTATTAAGGTTATCAACCTGAGGAGGCGAGATATGACAAGTCAACCAAGTCTTGTTAACCCGGTCGCTAGAGAGCTAAACGATTGTCAACCGAGTAGTTAGGGGTACCAGTCCAAAGAAAAGGGGCATGACAAACATATTATTTGTCAAGCAAGAAAGAGGGCCCTATCCACATGGACCTAGGGCAAGCAAAGGGATTTCGCGCCCACAAAGATCCAGAAGAAAAAAGATAGGATAGGACTTTGATCGCCTGGTCAAAGGTTGACTTTGACCACCCGGTCAAAAGTCAAGCAAAAGGATTTCGCGCTCATGAAAATCCAGGAAAAGGAAAAGATATGACCTCGACCGCCAGGTCAAAGGTCGATTTTGACCGCTGGTCAAAAGTTAAGGAAAAGGATTTTGCGCCCCCGAAAACCCAAGGAAAGGATAAAGACCTTGATTACCCGATCAAAGGTTGACTTTGACCGCCCAATCAAAAGTCAAGGAAACGGATTTCGCATCCGCAAAAACCCAGGGAAAAGGATAAGGACATTGACCACCCGGTCAAAAGTCGACCTTGACTGCCCGATCAAAAGTCAAGGAAACGGATTTTGCACGAGCGAAAACCCAGGGAAAAGGGTAAGGACCTTGACTGCCCGGTCAAAGGTCGACTTTAACCGCCCGGTCAAAAGTCAAGAAAACGGATTTCACGCCCGCGAAAACCCAGAGAAAAGGATAAGGACCTTGACCGCACAGTCAAATGTCGACTTTGACCGCCCGGTCAAAAGTCAAGGAAACGTATTTCGCACCCTCGAAAACTCAGGGAAAAGGATAAGGACCTTGACTACCCGGTCAAAGGTCGACTTTGACCGCCTAGTCAAAAGTCATGGAAACAGATTTTGTGCCTACAAAAACCCAAGGAAAAAGATAAAGACCTTGACCCTCCGGTCAAAGGTCGACTTTGACCGCCCAGTCAAAAGTCAAGGAAAAGGATCTCACGTCCGCGAAAATCCAAGGAAAAAGCAAGGGAATAGACCTTGACCGCCCAGTCAAAGGTCGACTTTGACCGCCTAGTCAAAAGTCAAGGAAAAGAATCTCGCGCCTGCGAAAATCCAAAGAAAAGGATAAGGACCTTGACTGCCCGGTCAGAGGTCAACTTTAACCACTCGATCAAAAGTAAAGGAAAACGGATTTCACTCCAGCTAAAACACAGGGAAAAGGATAAATACCTTGACAGCCCGGTCAAAGGTCGACTTTGATCGCCCGGTCAAAAGTCAAGGAAAAGGATTTCGTGCCTGCGAAAATCCAAGGAAAAGGATAAGGAACTTGATCGCCCGGTCAAAGGTTGACTTTGATCGCTTGGTCAAAAGTCAAGGAAAATGATCTCGCGTCTGCGAAAATCCAAAGAAAAGAATAAATACCTTGACCGCCCGGTCAAAGGTTGACTTTTACCGCCCGGTCAAAAGTCAAGGAAATGGATTTCGTACCCACAAAAACCCGGGGAAAAGGATAAGGATCTTATCGCCCGATCAAAAGTCGACTTTGACCGCCCAGTCAAAAGTTAAGCAAAAGGATTTCACGCCCGCTAAAATCCGAGAAAGGAAAGTAAATGACCTCGACCGCCCGGTCAAAGGTTGACTTTGACTGCCTGGTCAAAAGTCAAGCAAACGGATTTCGTGCTCGTGAGAATCTGAAAAGGAAGGAAATGACCTTGACCTCCCGATCAAAGGTTGACTTTGACCGCCCAATCAAAAGTCAAGCAGTAGGACTTCACGCCAGCGAAAATCCAAGAAAGTAGAAGGTAGGACCTTGATCGCCCGGTCAAGGGTCGAACAGCAGGATTTTGCACTCATGAGAATCCAAAAAAGAAAGGATAGCAGAATCTCATTAGCCTGAATGAGAATCTGAAAAGAAAAGTGATAAACCCTGGATTATCCCCAAGAAGGAAAATAACCTTTAGTTGCACTCAGGAGGGTAAAACGGTAATTGTGCTTGTTGTTGTCTTCATGGCATGGAAACCTATGTCCTCATTGTGATGCATGTGAAATATTTTCTAAAAGAACTTTACCGACATCTCGAACTCATCTGACACTATTGGTGAGTTTTGCAAAAGGTTAGGACCTACACATAATTTTCAAAATTGAGGGACGTTATTGCAAATTAGCCTGATATGGCAAACTTCTGATGGCTGTATTGCTGTTGTGCTATGATATTTGAAATTCTGCTGAGTGCTTGCAAGTCTCTGCTCAAATATGATTTGTCTCACCCTTTGTGGGCTATCCTACAAACTTCACAGTGTTAGGGGATTTTCTGCAAATTACCCCATCTGGTGAATTTTTGGAAGGCTGTGTGCTTATTTTCTTGACAGTTTGCCTTTTGCCTTTTCTATGCAAGATGCAGAGTGCTGAGGATAAAAATGCAATTCTTACGGCCATTTTGCGCTTTAGACTTTAGAAGTTAAACTATTTGCATTGCTGTACACGATGGGGTCCACTGGATGGCTGTCATAATTGCCAAATCATATCTACTGGGACATCTAACCATGGTGACACCAAAACACTATTCTGATGTTCTGCAAACATGGATTGGTGCACTAATTGCTGAGGATTGTGAGCATCTACAGGTTTGGGGCATATCCTCTTCGTTGTTGAACATTGCCAAGGTTGAAGTGAACTGGCACTTACTATGCGCTACGGCCAGACTCTGGAAACCCGCTTTCCATGTATTCCGCTTTGGGTAAACGGAACTTACCCCTACCTTGGAGGAAGTCTGACGGATCTACGGGCTATTGCCATACATGTCACCAGATAGTTTCATGTGCCGTGATAACTATGCTTCTGTCTTGCGTCAACTGACAGGCTTATCCCGAAGTGCTTGCAAGAAGCCTCATCTGCATGCTCCTAAAAGTAGTACTGTCCCAGTGATCTTCTTGACTTAGAAAGGCAACATGCATGCCCCTAATCAAAGACCTATTTCCATCCAAAGAGCAGTTAACATGCCCCTGGTTGAAACTCCCTTCTTTGCCAATATTCCAACCCACAAGGCAGCTAGAATGCCCCTGGTTGAAACATTGGCAAACACTTTGCAAAGCGATGCAAAATGCAAAAGTGGTGTGATCGAAAATGTTAAATGCCAAATGATTTATGGAAGCAAGATTGTGACATCTGGGCCTGATTATCCATTTTAATTGTAAACCATGTAATTGATTGTAATATTGCTTAAATGGTTTATTAATAGATAATCTGTTATTTCTTGGATGTGTGAGCCTGTGGTTGGCATTCTGTGCACCTGTTTTTGATCTGGGACCAATGTGGAGTCCGATTTGAAGATGCACAATCGCCTTGATTTACGTGCTTGTCATTTCTTCCTTTCTTTTCCTTTCCTCTCACGAGCCCACACCATTTCCGTCTCCTTCCTTCCCTTCCCCGACCCGTGCCACCAACGACGCCAGTCTGTGCCTCGCCGTCTCTTCTAACGCAATGGGCGGCTGGCGCAACACGGGTGGAAAAGAGGATAAAGGGAGGCTGCGGCGTGCGAGGAGAGGAGAGGGTGACCAAGAGAGGAGAAGAGAAAGAGGAACGACGTGCAATCAAGAAGGTGGTGTGAGCTGCTCGTGTGTCTGCCAGCAAAGGAGGCTTCGCCAGGACGCGAGGAGGTTCGCCGAAGTGCGGGGAGGGTCGCTGGAGGGCTGAGCAGGTGCGCGACCCCGTTCCCTTCCTTCGTCTAGTGTTTCATTAACAATGGGTTAATTGCATGGAAATTGAATAAATGCATGAAAAATTGTGGAAAAATCATAAAATGAATGGGAATGTGATATATAGCATAAGAATATATATATCAAGCAATTAGGATTGATATTTGTGGGGGAAATGCAATTTTGGGATTCAAGGCTATAGTAGCCGTTCTTGAGCCCCTTCCCCTTGTGATTTTCGTATGAACTGTGTGGTGGATAGAATCAAGAATGGTTTGGGGGGTTTTGAAGTAGACCCAAGGGTCTACACCTCATGATTTATTGATGATTTATGATGGGTGTTTGGGGGGTCCGATCGGGACTCCCACTTTGGGCGACTTTCACCCCTGAAACTAGGGTGTGCCCTGTCTGCGAGGAATTCGGTATGCTGAAATCCTGGCAGATTAAGCCAGATCTCAGGTTTCGGTAGACCAAAATCTTCCGGTCGATCGAAACAGGGGGTTTCGGTATACCAAAAATGTTCGGTATACCGAAACAGGGAATTTTAGTATGTCGAACTGGAGATTCGGTCTACCGTTTTTGCCCTGAACCTGGTATGCATAAATATGAGTTTTAATGAAGGATAAATGGTATGTTGAGCATATGTTAATGATGTTTTCCCTATGTAATGACATCGAGGAATGTGAAACCCAAACAAATAGATTTGGGTGCGGTTTTGGTTTTTGATCCCATAAATGAATGGAAACGATGATTTTGTGTGGTTTTGGGCATGAGACCGAATTTATGATTTTTAAGCATGGTTTTCATGACTTGAGTTGGGACTCCAGTGGAGGGTCAAGTGTTACAAGGAGATAGAGTCCTGCAACGAAAAGAATGAAATGGAAAATGGTTTTGAAAAGAAAGTTTAAAGAGTTTTGAAATGGAACACTAATAATGTGTTAAGAGACCACGGGGGCTGGTGTCGGCAACGTAGTAGGAGTACGAGGCTCCAATGAACCAGTTGCCAGACACGACTGTGGTTGCCGAGCTTGAGACGGTGCAGGTTGAGCCTAGGTTTTTTATACCTAGTTGTTCGGGTTACCGACAGTGTAGGCTGAGCCTGGGTCGTTGTACCTAATTATTCGGGTCACCAAGCTCGTGACGGTGTAGGCTGAGCCTAGGTTTTTAAGCCTAGTTGTTCGAGTCACCAACACTGTAGGCTGAGCTTGGGTCATTGGACCTAGTTGTTCAGGTCACCGATGGGGCGTCAGACAGAGACGTATCTCCGTGCACTTATGAAAATGAATTGAGGCCACTTGGCCAGGGTGGTAACATCCCACACGGGAAATTTCACCGCGGTAGTGCAGGAAGGTAGGGGAAAGGATGTCCTCGCCTACTGCTTGTGAGCCTGGTTACCCCTGATTAAGGTAACAACAGTAAAGAAAAGTGGAAATGAATAAAGAAAAAGAAATGTGATTTGGTTAGGATTGGACTTGTGAAATAGTCCTAAAATCCAGAAATGGATTAATGATGATGTTTTACCAGTTACCAGCCTGTATTTATGATTTGATTTGAGCCCGAGAGACATTGTGTTTTAGGTTGGATCTGGTCAAAAATGCGAATTTGAAAGTGTGATTTTGGAAAGAAATCCCAAGTATTGAAAAGGATATGTTTTGGAAAATGAATTCCAAAGGTTTTTAAAGAAAATGCAAAGGTGTGTTTTTGAAAGAGAATGTGGTTTTGGAATGAGTTTCCAAATGTTTTGAGAAAAGAAAAGAAACATGGCTTTTGAAAAAGAGCATGAATTTGGGATTGAATTCCCAAGTGACTTCCAATAAAAAGAAAAGAGGATTTTTAAAAGAAAACCAAGTTTTGGTAATCAAAGAAATGAGTTTTATAGTTTTTCAGAAATTTTGTGGGTTGTGTGTTTGGGGCGTGTACAGGGTGACTTAGATGTCACTCACGCGTGCTTGTTGATTTTCAGGTGTAGACCGCGTGCAACCGAGTTCCGGTGCAGGAGTTGGAGCTTCTAGCCGCACATTGTGATCTTGAAGGTGAGCCTTAGTTACAGTTATTTAAAGTTTTTGTAATTAGTGTAATTATGCTTGATATTGTATTTAGTAGCGTGTTTGGGATCGAGGCGTTACAGAGTGGTATCAAAGCTAAGGTTACACCTAGTGCACCGGCTTGGTGATGTCCGATCTAGTGGCTCCCTAGGACTGCACAATAGAGAGTCGTGCACCGGAATTTTTGGATTGTTGTGTTTTGTGGTGCTGACAAAAAGATGTCTCGCCGAGGCCGCAGTCGTGGCAAGACCCCTGTACCTAACTCCGAAACTGGAGAGGGTAGTGCTTGGAGGGGGATGAGACGAGAATTTGGCGATATGATGCGGGGTTTTGCCCAATCCTTTGGCGGTAGTAGCAAGGATGAGGCGAAGGGAGACCCGTAGATCAAGCAGTTCGGTCAGCTTTGCGCGCCGACTTTTGATGGGCACGGAACACCACAGGAGTGTGAGGCTTGGTTCCTAGAGGTGGAGAAGATCCATGAGGGGATCAAGTGTCCAGCAGAGAAGTGGGTCCGGATCGCGGCATTCTAGCTCAAGGGTGCTACGGATCAGTGGTGGAAGATAGTGCGACGCACCAAATTTCCGAATGCGGACATGCTGATGATCTCTTGGGAAGAGTTCCAAGAGGTGTTCTATGAGAGGCTTTTCCGTAAGCATGAGAGGGATAAGCTGGACAGAGAATTCAAGAACTCCATTGGTCTAGCGAAAACCTTCTTTAATTCTTGAAGTACCATAATTGAAGCTTGGTCCTGGAGTGGTACTGGTGATTCTGGCTACGATTCGGAGACAACTTCTTTTCCCTTCCTAACTCTATTATACTCCGTTAAATCTTCCGCGAGCACTTCCAACTACTCTTGGAATAGAATATCCAAGTCTCCAATTGTGTCATCTGTCAGGCTGTCTAAGTCTGCCTTCTGAGCAAGATCTTGTACTGCTACTGCCTGACGCACCACCGACTGTTCTGACTTTGACAGCATTGTACAACTCTAGAATTGATCACAGGCCTGCTCAATAATCTACTCTGACTCTGACTGATTATTCTCCTCATAGGACATTTCTTGACAAATCCAAACTGCTGGTAATTGTGTCATTATGAACAGACTCTAGTTTAGATCCGAAATGCCTGCACTGGTGAAGTTAGTCAAATCGCGGGAAATGATCATCTTTGGGGACTTACCGGAGCACGAGGATCTCTTTTGCTGGTACTGATGCTCGTATCCTAATCCTTCGCGCTCTCTCCGTTCTTCCGCCTTGATCGGTTCGGCGATTCCTTGGTCGTATCACCCAAGTTTTCTCATATCTCCACTTGCGACACAAGTTTTCGACCATCAGACGGGGATCACTACGAATGGCCAAATGGCTGACACGCTCGAGAGCGGGAATGAAATTAATTGGCTCGAATCGATTGACACGATATAGAATATCAGAGGGTTTGGGATAGAACCGGACGGGGTTTGGAGCTACAGCAGAGACCGCCTCAATGGTAGGAAAAATCAAACTAATTGACTCCTCGGAACCATCGAGGAAGGATAGATACAACTGACGCGGGAAAGGGGAGGATACATCATGAATAAGATCGGTAGGACGAATAAAAGATGAGATAGAATCAATAGGAAAGATGGAATTGACTCCCAAGGGGCCTGCTGCTCCCAAGGCTGAATGCTGAGGTAATGTCTGGCTAACTATGTTGGGTTGTACTGGTGGTGCTTGTGCGGTTGCTGATGTGGACGTGGGGCCTGCCGCCTGCATGTTAATGACAATGACCTTCTGGTCAATCAAGTCCTGGATTGTGTCCCTCAATGCGAGGCAATTGTCTGTCGAGTGGCTTGCAACCCGATGGAAATTGGAGAATGCATTCGTGTTGTACCATGCGGGGAGCGGACTTGGTGGCGGGTGAATCTGAGGCAGCCTCAAAAGGGATGCGACATTAGGGAACACCTTGCTCAATGGCTCCACCAATGGGGTATAGTGGCGCCTTTCACAGCATTGCCGCCTCGACTACGGATGTGCCAATGGCGGCGCATCCTAAACAGTGGGGTAGGGTATACTGGAGTGGCAGTGGGAGTGATGTGTGATGCATGAAGTGCTTCAAGTGTGGGTGTGGGTGCATAAACTAATTGGTGCTGAGGGGGCGGATGGACAATTACCAATGCAGCAGGGGATCTGATGTAAGAAACTGTATTCTTGGAGGGGTCCCGCCACTTGGGAGGATTGGCGTTATGGTTATCGTTATTGTTGTTGTTGCTAGCGCCACTATGTGAGGAAGTGGCTTGTTTGGCAAATGCAGAGAGTGCTGGAAAAATGCCGCCACGTAGTGAACTCTCAACATGGGCACCCGCCCGAAGCAACACCGAAAAAGTGGTGACTAGCTATATGCTGAGCAGAGCCCCAACTACGGGTTGTGCTCCTCGGATCACAATCTCAATAGATTCCTCGTCACAGGGTCTATCTTTGACTTACGAAACCAAGGATCACCATCGTCCAACATACTCCCCAAATGTTTCTCAAGGCCTCTGCTTAGCTGCGACCAAGTCCTCCCGCTTCAGGATTAGGTCAAGGTTAAAGGAATACTATTCAAGGAATGCCTGTGTGAGGTCGTCCCAAGACTTGATGGTGGCCATGTCAAGGGAAGTGAACTATTTCAACACGGGCCCCATAAGACTCTTCTGGAACAGGTAGATGAGCAACCTTTCATCAGCTTGGAGTTGGGCGAGGCCTCCGCAATAGGCTTTGAGGTGTGAAATCGGGCAGCCTCTACCATTGTATTTTTCGAACTCCGGGATTTGAAAGTTTAAAGGGAGAGTCGCCTCTAGAAAATAACAGAGATCCTAGAATTGGTAAGACTGGCGGTCCCGCCCTGCACTTGTCGGAGTGTGCCTCCAAGTCGTTTACCCTCGCGAGGAGAGCGTCTGGAGCCACCGCAGTAGTAGATTGTGCAGCCGATGTGGGTGCCATGTACACTGTATGGGTTGACCCTAAAGGCTCCTTCAGATCCACCATTCCGCTGTCTGGTGCTACGGCAGGATGGTCGGTGTACCCGTGCATGGGTGTTGTGTGCTGTGGTACAAAAGATGAACGTTGTGTTTGATACATGGGTGAGGATAAGGCAGGAGGCGGTGCTACAGGAGGTGCAGAATGCAAGAGCAAGAGTTGTTGGACCGGAATGGCCCCTGATACTACGCTCATGGCAGGCTGTGCTCCCGCCAGCCAAGAAGGCTAGCCACTAGATAATGGAGATACATGTTGTGCAGGGTGCTGTGGCCGTAATGCAGAAGGCAATGTCGACACCCCTATCGTCACTAGGGAGACAAGGGATGGCGACGGCTGTGGGGGTGATGCATTGGTTGCAATCTATGGTCCTAGGGTCGGTTGCAAAGGCAACTCGAGAGTCGGGAAGGACAAACCTGAAAAGGACTGGAGCGCCAGTGCCAATCCCTGCAACTGCTGGGCGAGAGCCGACATTTGTTGCAGCTGCGCGGTCACAAGATCATCACTAGTGGCTCCAAAAGATGGAGGCAAAAAAGGGGAAAAGGAGTTAGGATGCTAAGAACCCAGCTGTCCAAACTAGGGAGAAGCTTCTACAGAAACAGTCGCAGTCAGTTAGGTACCAAAGAACACATACCCCTGAATAGGAGCAATGAAAGAAGTCTGGGGAAAGATCATGGGAACAGACTCAACTGCTAGAGCCCCAAAAGCAGCAGATGACCAAGATGACAGTCCCAAAGGCGAAGTAGCCACAGGGACACGGTACTACGATGGTGGAGGTCCTCCAGATGCTAAGGCAAAAATGGAGGCAGCAGTGATAACGAGGACAGATACAAAGGAAGGGAAAACTAAAATGGGGACCTCCTCCTGGACAGCAGAGGAAAGAGGCTCGTTGGTTTGCTGGGCCATGGCAGATCGCAAGTGGGTATGAATTGGACTATGGCTGGGAACAAGAGGATGAATCCTAGGATGAGCTATCGTCAAATGTGAAGAATAACTCAAGAGATGCGGTCGAAAACTGGGTCGCACCGGGTGTCAGTGAAAGGAAAAACCTCGAGCTCTAGCTAGGGAACTGGCACTCTGACCGGTACTGTTGGTATTACAAAAACAGGAAATGAGTTAGAAAAGATGCAGTGCTTATGATGGTATGAATGCAGGTGCATGAATGCTTCTAGTATACGTTCTCTCACAATCTAGGGGTGTCCTAACAAGCCATCTACTCTAGGTTCACACAAGGGTAAATGGGTCTCCGACTCAATATTAGAAAGTAAAGTTTCCTGTTCTAAATCCTAGCCAAAGCTTAGGTAGTGAATGGGTGGTGCGTTCGGGGCCTCGCCTTCTACCAAAGCAGTAGGTTGTACCCTCTATTAACACTGACATGACCCGAGACAAGGGGGGACATATCGATATCTCATCCCACGCCAAAGTCATAGAATGAGAAAACTGGGAAATGTCCTTCGCAAACTATATAGGTGGACTCAAGAGAGGAGAAGACGCATGCCCTATATAATGAATGCAAAATATGCTTTAAGTCTTTTACTTGCAAATTTGTTAAACATTGGGGGTAAGTTTGCAATTTGTCACTTGTTTGTCCTATTTAATTGTTTTTGTTTTCATGTTTTTTTATTAACCAATAAGGGGAGGAAAACATGTCCCTAATCTCCTAAACATGGCAAATGCAAAAGGGGAAGAAAACATGCAAAGCAACCATCAATCAACAGACAAAAAGCATGCGCATGTTATGTGCAAAAGTGGTGACATAGCAAATGTGTAAAAAGAAACACTCAACATACAAAAGGCATGCAAAAAAAAATTGTAACGAAGACACAACTTATGTTACAAAGGGACAACCAAAGCAAAGCATGGGAAACAAGCAACAAGTGAGAAAGCCAAAGAAAACGAAAAACCCAAAACGAAAGCAGGGATCTGGTTATCCCCAGTGGAGTCGCGAGTTCCTGTAACCATATCGACAACAGCCTCGTGTGTGGTGTGAAAGGCCAAATGCGCGAGGACCAGCGAAGTCACGGCAAAAATAATAAAATCAATGATAAAATGTGGGAGTCGCCATATAGTCTACTTTAAAAACGGGAAACGAGGAAATCCGTTTTAAAACATTAAAACTATGCAATAAAACCAATGGAAAAGGTCAATCATGAACCAGAAAATGGGTAAGGATCCCTATTACACATGAGGAAGGTATTAGGCACCCTCGTACGCCCGAGAAGTCAATCTTTCATGGGTTTCTCGTTTATTTAAATGGAAATGTTGGCTTTCAGCCTGTTTCTGTACGTCCGAGGGCAATATGCAATGCAATGCTATATGCAAGTGGTGCCTTATGCTAAACATGGGTAAAAGGACTGTGGGGTGTGTCCTAATGCTCTGACAGATCACTCAAGGCATGGACCGAATATTGGTGCAAAAATATTGCACAAACATAACCATAGATCCAGTAATATTGAGTGGCTAATGTCCTCGTTTTGCTACATGCAAAACCTAAGCTATCATGCATAAAAGAAGATGAAATCAGACTAGAGTCATCCTGATATATCTAGGAGGACACCCAAAAAAAACCAAAAGCAAAACAAATCAGGAACCATATTAAATATCATGCCAAAAGTCACTGTTGGTGCACTGAAATAGGCAGGTGCGCCTGTTTGGTGCGCGAGAAACGTGCTGCTATTATGTGCGCCATCTAGGTGCTCTACTAAAGTGTGCTAACAATGCGTGCCACTAAAGTGAGACTCAGAAATCAAAGAGCAACCAGACTGATATGCTATACGATATAAAATCTTATAAGTATGCTCGAGACTATCTGAAAACACATCCTAGACATCTGAAAAAGAAACCGATCACATATAGGTTCATCCCTCTTCCATAAAGCCATAAAAGGAAGAATAAACCCAAGACACCATGACATGGGTCTTGTGCTCAAGGACAATAAGCCTCACACAAGACCACATACTCCTACTTAGATGAAAATCATGAAGCTAGGTCTAATGCACAAAGCCAGCACCAAAGCACATGTAAGAAGAACAACATAGATGCATACAACAAAAAAAAGGAAATGAATCCATTAAGCCATTCCTATTGTATCAAGAATATGAATAGAACACAGACCCACCAAATATTGCATATCTCTAAGATTCAGTAAAAAGACAACAAAGGCAAGCATATATCTCATCTAACAATACAAGAGCATAGCATGATTGGTATGGTGGCATAAAGGTCATGATCCATATGAATATCATGCTCTAAAAAAAGTGATCCAACAAGTATAAAATTCTGCATGTTTATCATATAAGACTTCTCTAAAATGAACCCATATTCATGAAAAGAAATCTAGCTATGAGTAAGTCCAGATGCCTACCTGTTGGTGCGCTCTTGTACTCCTCCACAAGTGGCTCGAGATGACCATGATGGCTGAAGAAAACAGATATCTCCTTCCCCCCAAATGGCCTCTAAGTGATGCAAAAGAAGGGACTCTTTGAAAGCTATGGATGAAGGGGCTTTTCCTATGCTAGGTGGATGATCTCCTACTCAAGGGTGAGTGTTCTTGGCTCTGGATAAAACTAGGACGTGAGTGTTTGTGCTTGAAACAAAGGCTCTTCTTTTCTCTCTTCTTCGAACCCCTTCTCCCAATGACTACCAGGAGTTTATACAGGAAGTGCTTGGAAGTTCTAAAGGCTCAAGAAACCAAGAGACCTCCCCTAAGACCAAGAGGTATGGTCGTTATGCTGATCATGGATGAAAGTTACAGCAGATTAGGGGCATAATGGCTGGCGTTTCACTAGGCAAACGAACAGCCAGCGATCTAGAATCGAGCTGGTGCACCACCGATGTGCGCCAGCCAGGTGTGCCAGTAAGGTGCGCCTGGTATGTGCACCAGAAGGTGTGACAGGTTGGTGCTCTAGTTTGGTGTGCTTATTTAGTGCTCCAATAAGATGTGCCATATTAGTGTGCTACAAGAATGCACCAGAAAGGTGTGCCATCTAACTATATCAGTCAAATGTGCTAAGTATGATGCTGGATTCAATTTTGAGGCCTTGTCCATGACTCTAGATTAGTTTGATGCACGTGGAGGATTGTGTTTGGGAAAGCAAGATCTGCATTCATCACCACTGGATCCATCAACCAACTGCTTCAAAATCGAGGTGTCTACAGTGGCTTCTTACTCTTTCTGTTCAGATCGTCGGTGGACCTTTGACGGGTTCTCGATGGGGGTCCTTGGTTCATTGTTGGGAGACCTCTTATTCTCAAGCAATAGGGCCCTTCTTCTCGCTTCGAAGTCGAGTAGCTGATAACTGTTCCCATTTGAGTTCGCTTTCCCCTTTTGCCTCTGCAATATTGGTCTGCACACATGCTTGGACGGCTTGGAAGTGCACTTGGTAAAGCCATTTTGTAACACCTGTAAAATTCATTTTGTAATTATTTACATTTTTATGAATTTTATTCGTAGACGAGTGTTACTGTTCCGAGGCCTGTTGTGTGGTTTTGTGCTTTTGGGCTTCGGCCTTGTGGGCTAACTTCTATTTGCGTGTCCCTATGCGTGGTTGGCACTGTGCATTGTGGCACTGTGCGTGTGTGGGTCCGTGTGGGGCCCAAGTGTGGGGTCCCCGTGGGGCCTGCATGTGTGGGCTGTTGGTTGTGGCTAGTGGTTGGGCGGAGTGGTTGGTTGCCCGTGCGGTGTGCCGGTGGCTGAGACACACAGGTGGGCACGTTCTCAACTACTGTGGGCACAGGCTTTATAAGCCACACCGCTTTCCTCCATCGCCATTGCCATCTCCTCCTTCCTTCTTCTTCCTTTCCCTTCCTCCTCGGCAGCGCATCCCTCTTCCTCCCCCACCTTGTTTCTCTTCCTCCCCACTATTCCTTCTCCTTCCTTCTCCTTTTCCCTCCTCCTTTCCACTTGTCTCCCATGTTTCCCCGGTTCTTCCATCACGTGCGCACCGATGGAGAGAGAGAGAGATCGAGGGAGCAAAGCAGAGGGCTGTGGTCACTCGAAGTAGTGCACGGAGCTTGCGGGGCGTGCTCCCGTGGTCGCCGGAGTTCGCCGGAGTCGGTCAAGAATCGCTGGAGGCGTTTTTCAAGTACGCATCTCCACTTTATGTAATAGAGAGCATGAAATTGGCAGAAAATGCTAGGATTGCATGGAATCTAGGTAAATTTACTTTCCTAGAATTTATTGTGATTTATTGTGAATTTATGGAGCATTTATGTCGGTGGTTGCGTTTTGGGTCATTTTGACCCTTCTGCCTTTGTGATTTTATATCTTGATGCATGGTGAATGGATTTTAGTTTTGTTTGTTGGGTATTAGAGTAGACTCGAGGGTCTACATTTTATGTTTTATGCAAGATTTTTGGTGTTTGTTTAGAGGGTCCGATCGAAGGTCCCAGTTGGGACAATTTTGGATGATAGGGTTTGGGTCGTTTTCTGGTTTTGCAGAATTTGGCATACCGAATGGAAACAGCATACCGAATCAGGGGATTTCGGTATACCGATTCCACTCAGCATACAGTTTCTCTATCAGTTTAGGTCCTCTGGTCGAGTTTTGGTCATCTGTTTTTGGACGGTATACCGAATTTGGCCTGAGTGTTGACCATTGACCTGATTCAATCGATCGATCCAAATCGGTCTACCGAACCAGGGGTTTTCGGCATACCGAACTTGATTTCGGCATGCCGATTTTGGGCCCAAATGAATTTGCAAATGTGTTTTCCAAGGGCTTTCTAAATTGCCGTGTTTTGTCCCATTAAGAGGGACTGTGGGCCGTCAATGGTGGTCTCCTGGGACACCTGATGCGCCGTTTTGCCGAGGTTTTGGAAGAATTTTCAAAAGATATGAGAATGATTTGGAAATGGATTTCAAGGAATAGTTGGCCTGTTTTGGAAAATGTTTTCCTAGTTTTCTGTGTGCGGGCCGAGACAGTTTGGGACCGTATCGTCGGGACCAGGGAATGTGACGAGATTCTCGGGTGGTCGGGCACAACTCCTTGATTGAGGTTGGGGGCCGAGATACCTAAGGCTGAGGGGCGTTGGGTCTTGGTGGTATGAGACTACTTGACTGTTGTCTCAAGGCTAGGGTTGTGGTCCGCGGGTTGAGGTGTCTTGTGGAATGACGGGGAGGTATGATACTCCTACTATCGCTGTGAGCACTGAGGCTCAGGTGTGGTCGAGTGTGGAGGTATGACACTCCCTCCTGAGCACTATGTGTGGAGGACGTCGTGAGGAGGCGTACCCTGTGGTGGCCAGTGCGGGTGGGACACGTGCCCCGTAGCTGGTAGCGTCCTGAGAGACAGGACAGCCTTCCCAGGGAGGGGTTGGTTTTTGAGGGTTCTCTTGAGAGAGGGGAATCGCGGGACGGTGAACACTCCTGCACAGGGTGGTCGTCACCGTGGCAGTGCAAAATGTTGGGGCCGCTCCTCAGTGGACTGCGTGTGGCCAGAGTTTGGTTGCCTGGCGCCGGACTTCCCGACTCACTGTATGTGGTTTTGTGCCATTGAGGGCCTTTGCTTGTGGCTTTGGGCTAGTAGAGCCCTGGTTTGTGGTTTTGGCTGGTGTGGGCCTGATTTCCGAGGTTTTTGAGAAATGGTTTGTGAAATGAATTTAAAAGGGAAAATGATTATAGTTTTGTTTTCTGCGGTTTTCGTGGGGTGCGTACTGGGTGACTTTGGTCACTCATTCGTTTTCCTTGTGGTTTTGGTTTGTAGGTGCAGACATGCGATTGGTTTAACGTAGTGCATATAGATCGGAGTCCCCTAGCCGCACACACAGGTTCCTGGTAGTTTGATATTTTCTGTTTAGCTTTAATTTCCCCGTAATTTAATTTATTTAAATTATTGTGGAAAATTTGGGGCGTGACATGTTATGATGGATGGCCCTACTGTCGAAGCCTCCCAGCTAGAATATGCTCGTATCTGCATTGAAATCGGACTAGATTTCTCCTTTCCTACTTCTGTCCCAACTCAAAATCGTTTGACTAGAGAACAAGAAGATATCCCTGTGACTTATGAATGGCGTCCTTCCCCCCTGCCGACACTGTATGACTTTTGCACACTCTAAGAGTTCTTGTGTGGCCAAAGCAACGGTGAAGTTGAAGGGCAAGGCGACTGCTACTGTCTCTAAATCGGGAGCTGACTCATTGGTTTCTCACCGTGCTGCTTTGCGTCAGCAATGTGATCAAGACGAGACGTCAGGGACGCTCACTATGGGTGATAAAGTTGTTTGTGACCCATCTCTGACTGCCCAATTACAGGGGAAGGCCAAGGTAGATGCTTGGAACTCTAGCAAATCTTCCTCTGAGGTGGTAATGGGTGCCCAGCCTCCCCATGGGACGCATCTCAGTGCTACTGTCAATTGACTGGTGGCTAAAGGATCTAAGGATTCTGCTCCCCCCCGGACGTCTACCCATAAGACTGCGATTACCAACCATTTTGTGGAGTGGGGGTCCCTGTCTGACTCTGATCCAGATGAAGACTACTACTCTGGTGGTGCTAAGCCAGCGACGTCCCTTAAACAATCGAATTGCTTGGCCCATGGTGAGTTGGATGAGACGGTTCCACCCGACCTCCCTCCGTCCCGATGAAGCTACTCTTCTAGAATGTGCGCAGCGCTAACTCCCTTGGCCGCTACACTATGATTAGGGAGAAGATCCGCTGTGGTGGCTATCATATTGTTTGTTTGGTGGAGCATAAGCTCCGGATGAAAAATGCTACTCGAAAATTTGTCTCTACTATGTGGCCTGGTTCTACTATGGCCCATAACCTTGTTGATGCTCCGGGCGGCCGCATTCTTGTTCTGTCCCATGATGGTGTTTCTCTTGATTGTGTTCAATCCTCGACACAATGTATGAATTTTGTTGCTACCTGTTTGAATTCCTCCTTCTGACTTGCTGTTGTTTATGCCCATAATCGTCCCCACGAATGGCATGATCTCTAGGCAGAGCTTGAAGGACTACATAGCCTGGGTGATGCGATGGTTGTAGGTGATTTCAACTGTGCTCAATCAATTGAAGATCACACTAGTCCTGGTGTTCCCGTTCAATCGGCGATGGCTGCTTTCAATGGTTGCATTGATTCGGAAGATCTTTTGGAGCTCCCCACCCTTGGTGGCATGTTGACATGGTTTGGCTGGTGGGATTCTAAAGCTGTTCGTTCCAGGCTTGATTGGTGCTTTGTTTCCAAGGGTGGTTTCATAGCTACCCAGATTCTACTACTGTTGTTGGTGATTGTGCTACCTTTGATCATTGTCCGCTTGAGATTGCGAAAGATGTTCCCTCAAACCTCCTCCATCCTTCAAGTTCTTCAATCACTGGATTGCGCACCCTCGCTTCTTGGATGTCGTCAAGGAGGGATGGCGACTTAGCACCGCTGGCACTCCCTCATTTCGTTTGTGTGCGAAGCTTGCTGATGTGAGGCGACGTTTGGCTCGTTGGGCCAAGGATGAATTTGGTAATGCTTCTAAGACTGTGGACCAACTGACTACTGAGTTGAAGGACCTTCACAACTATCGTCTCAATGCTGATCTATCTTCGGCTAACACTCACCCTATTGACGCTCTAGAGCAGGGGTTGCGCCTCGAACTCTGAGACGCTCTCGCTCACAAAGAATTGGTTCTCCGGTAGCAATCGAGAATCCAGTGGTTGGCAGTTGGAGATTCCAACACATCTTTCTTCCACCATTCCATTCTCCTTCGACATGCTCGTAATGAGGTTAGGAGCTTATCTGTTGATGGATGTGTCATTCAATATCCCCGCATCATTTTGGCGGAGGCCCGTGTTTACTTCTCTACTCTTCTAGGATCGATGGTCGCGAGTGCTCCAATCCCTAAACTGGAGCTGCCCTCCATCCTTGAGGATGCCAATCCTCGTTTAGTTGCCAAGGCCACTCTGGAGGAACTTAGGCTCACCATCTGGTCCATGAATCATAATAGTGCCCCGGGTCCAGACGGCTTCAATGTTCACTTCTTTAAGGCTGCGTGGGATGTTGTCAAGGTTGACATGCTAAATGCTGTCAACGAGTTCATCAGAACGAGGAGGATTCTCCAGTCGATCAATCGCACATTCCTCAAGCTAATCCCCAAGGTTGCTGGCCCACAAACTCTTAACAATTTCTGACCGATTGCTCTATGTAATGTCTTGTATCGTATTCTATTGCGGCTTCTGGAAAGACGGCTGAAGCCCCTTCTACCTGATCTCATAGACCCGACGCAGCACGCTTTCATCCATGGTCAATCTCTCTCTAACGCTTTCCTCTTGGCCCATGAAATTGTCAATGGATTCCATCTCAACAGAGACTCCCCTAAGATGGTGGCTCTGCTTGACCTCCGCAAAGCATTTGATCTTCTTGACTGGAATTTCTTGCTTGCAGTCATGCGTCGTATGGGATTTAGTCAGCACTAGTGTAAGCTCATCCCAGCGATGCTTCACTCCACCATCCACGTCAACATTAACGGCAGACTTTCCAAGCCTTTTGTCAACACCAACGGCCTCCGTCAAAGGGACCCCATTGCCCCCTATCTATTTGTCATCGCTATGGAGGCTCTCTCTTGTGTGTTTCATGAAGCGGTCCATGATCAGCACATTATTCAATTGTGTAGAGGACTGACGTTGATTTCCCACATTCTTTTCGCTGACGATTTACTCGTCTGTGCCTATGCCGATGTGCTCTCTGCTAGGGGCATCTAGGAAACTCTAGATGATTTCGCTGCCTGCTCTGGCTTGCACATTAACCCGACTAAAAGCTCTATTTTTCTTGGTGGTTTGCGAGTGAATTCCGATTGCGTCTCTGCTGCACTTGGGATCCCGCTGGGCTCGTTCCGGGTCAAGTATCTTGGCTTACCCTTGACTTCTAAGCGCCTCTCTATTGTCCTCTGTCAACCCCTGCTCGACAAGGTTAGGAAGCATCTTGCGGGGTGGCGTGCGACCAATCTTAGTTACGCTGGTAGGTGTGTGCTTATCTGGGCGGTTCTATCCTTCCTTCCCCTTCATTGGATGGCAGTATTCAAGCTACCAGCTTCTACAATTGTGGACCTTGCACGTGCAACTCTCCACTTCTTATGGAAGGACAGGAAGATTCCGATGGTCTCATGGGATGCTTGTTGTAGGCCTTTTATTGAGGGAGGGCTCGGATTCATGCATATGGAGGACCTCAACAATGTCGCTATGTTGAAAAGGACTTGGAGGATTACTAACGGGCCTAGCTACCTCTGGGAGAATTGGACTTGCTTCAAATACCTCTTCCGCTTCCCCTTCTGGACTGTTCCTATCTTGCGTCGCTCGTCATGGGCGTGGCAGAGCATCCTCAAGTCAAGGCAACTCGCCTCGACCGTCATTGACTAGGCTTCCGGCGAGTGGACTCTGGACCGTGATCGTGGCTTTTCTTTCGCTACTGCTTGGGAAGCCATCAAGCAACGCTCGGCGCTTTGTTTTTGGAGCCTGGCTGTTTGGTTCAGGGGACATACCCCTAGGCACATTTTCGTCATTTGGCTGGCTATGCTCTACCTGCTCAAACCTCAGGACCATCTTCGTTGGTTAGGCTTGACTATTGTCTCAAGATGTGTGCTATGCAAGGCCGCATACGAGGATCTTATTCACATCTTCTTCCACTACCCCTTCTCTACTGCTATCTTGCATCTCGCGGCCCGCAACTTCAGTCTACCATGCCTCACTAACCTACCCTCCATTCTTGCTTGGTGCTTAGAATTGCCAGTTACCCAACGGCTTCCCAAATTGTATGTGGTGGCTACCACTGTATACTACCTATGGGTCGAACGTAATGGCAGGCTTTTTGACGATGAATTCCAAAGTAGATCGCCGACTGTGCTATAGACTAATGTGGCGACCCTTCTCCAGCTAAGGAACTCTGAGCATGTTCTTAATATTTTGGTACCGAACCTGTTCCCAAGCTAGGTAATTTGCGTTGGGTTTCTCTCCTATTTTGAATCTGTGCTTCGTTGGGCGGTCTCGATCTTGGCCTCTTATTTCTTTGTTTGTTGTGGCCATGTGTTGCTCTTGCTTTTGTTGTTTGTAGTCCTTTGACGTGTGCTGTGATCGCTAGGTGTCATGTGTGATTCACTATTTTGTACATGCATGTATATGTTTTGATTATATGTACACACTCTTTGAAGGCTCGCCCTTCTTTTGCTCTGCAAAAAAAAAATCTTACCTTAAGGGTCTAGATTATGACTATGTGGCTACTGTGATAGTGTGTCCAAGATAAAAGAGAAGTGAATGGACTTTAGAGATACAACACTTACATTCCAGCATAAATCAAGTGACATTAATAGCTTTGACAAGAGCTTTATTGCAGGCTGCTACTATCAATGCAAATTAGTTTTTGTTTGTGTAAATCCTGACTGTTTACATTTTCTCAAAGAGCATATTCAGGGTAGTAACTTAAGGATAGCTTTCTTCTCACTCCTTGTGGGGAGTCCCTCGTCGGCTTTTCCTCACTCCTAGTGGGGAGCTTTCCGTTCTCTTCTTCTTCTGGTGCTGTTCTCTCTCCTCAGAGAGCAAAGTGGTCTACATAGTTTCAAATAAGATACGTTGCTTATCTCACTCATTCTTCCCTAGTGTCGCTAAATGATCTATTTCATCAAAAAGAAGTTGCAGCCGACTCAACTGCGATGGAAACTTTCACCTCCATGGATGAGCTGCAATTCTCACCCATAAAGGGAGGTAGATCTCGCTTTTCTTTTGCTTTCTCCACCTCGATTAGGGCCCTCTTCTAAATCTCCTACTCTTATAGCATCTAAGAAAACATCTGGTTCTGTGAAAAATCCGTGTATTGAGGTTTCTTCTACAAAAGAAAGTAAGGAAATGGCTTCTAGAGTGTTAGTATTTGAAGATTTTCCTATAGATCAAAAAATGAACCTTGTAATCATCAAATCTCAAAAAGAGTCTCTCAGTGTAGATGATGAAGAAAATCCATCTATGATCTCATTGGTGGAACACTCCAACGTTGCAACATCCTCTACTGAAACTTTGGGAGGGTTCTATGCCATATGTGATGCCAATGAAACTGTGACTAAAGATCCTAGTATATTTGCAAACTCTCAAAGTAGTACTAGTAAGGAGATGAACACAAAAAAATAACTACATCCATGGATGATCCAGCCATATCTAAGGATAGAACTTATGCAAGTTTATATTTTATTAATGATGATCGTTCTATCATGTCCCACATTTCCCACAATAATTTAAAACAAATTAAATTATGGGAAAATTAGCTAAATAGAAGATATTTAACTAGTACGAACCTGTGTGTGCGGTTATAAGACTCCGGACTATATGCACTACACTAAACCCTTGCATGCCTGCACCTGCAACCCAAAAACACGAGGAAAACGCATGAGTGACAGAAGTCACCCAGCACGCACTCCATGGAAAAAGTGGAAAACAAAACCATAATAAATTTTTCTTTTAAATTCATTTCGCAAACCATTTTTCTCAAAACCTCTCAAACCAGGCCCACACTGGCCAAAACCACAACTGGGGCGTCTACCAACCCAAAACCACAATCAAAGGCCCTCAATGGCTAAAACCCCACACAGTGTGTTGGGATGCCCAGTCTCAGGCAACTAAACTCTACCCACAAGCAGTCCACCAAAGAGCAACCAACGACGTCTACACTACCACGACGTGCCACCTTGTGCAAGAGCCGTGTCGTCTCGCGATTCTCCCACCTGGAGAACCCTCACAAAGCCAACCTCTCCTTGGAAAGGCTGTCCTGTCTCTCATTGGCCACCACAGGGTACACCTCCTCACGTCATCCTCCACGTATGGTGCTCAAGAGAGAGTGTCATACCACCACACCCGACAACACTCGAGTCTCAGTGCTCACAGCGACAGTAGGAGTATCATACCTCCCCGTCATGCCACAAGACACCTCAACTCGCAGACTATAACCCTAGCCTCGAGATGACAGTCAAGGAGTCTCATACCTCCAAGATCTGACGTCCCTCAGCCTTAGGTATCTCGACCCCCGACCTCGACCAGGGAGCTGCGCCCAACCACCCAAGAATGTCGTCACATTCCCTAGTCCTGACGACATAGTCCCACACTGCCTCGGCCCGCACACAAAAAACTAGGAAAATCATTTTCCAAAATAGGTCAACCATTTCTTTTAAATCACTTTCAAAACCATTTTTATAACTTTAAAAACTCTTCCAAAAACCTTGGCAAAACGACACATCAGGTGTCCCATGAGACTACCACTGACGGCCTACAATTCCATCTCAAAGGGACACTACAAACCAATCCAAAAAACCCTCAAAAATCATATTTTATAAAAGCATCTAAGCCCTAATTTGGCATGCCGAAAATAGGTTCGATATGCCGAAAACCCCTGGTTCGATAGATCAATTTGGATCGGTCAACCGAATCAGGTCAACGGTCAACACTCTGGCCAAAATCGGTATACCAAAAATGGTTCGGTCGACCGAAATCCATTGATTCTATCGACCGTTCAAAATCCACTGATTTGGTCGACCATCCAAAATCGGACTACGGAATTTTGACCAGAGGATCTAAACTGACAGAAAAATGGTATACCAAAATTATTTGGTCCTATTGTTCAAAATCGCCCCAACTGGGACCGACAATTGAACCTCCAAAACCAACACCAAAAATTCCACATAAAACATAAAATGTAGATCCTTGAGTTTATTCCAAATCCCAACAAACAAAACCGAAAACCATTCACCATGCATCAAGATATAAAATCGCAAAGACATAAGGGTCAAAACAACCCAAATCTCAACCATCGGCATAAATTCTCATAAAATCACAATAAATTCTAGGAATGTAAGTTTAGCTAGATTTCATGCAATCCTATCAATTTCTACCATTTTCATGCTCTCTAAACAAGGGTTGGAGATGCGTACCTGATAAATGCTCCAACGATCCTCCGGCCAACTCCATCAACCACAACGCGTCCACGGCCATGCTACAACCACGGGGACGCAACTCCAAAGCTCCGTGCACCACCACACACCGTCGCACACCTCCGCCAATTCTCGAGCATGCTGAATAGAGGAATGGAAGGACGCAAGGGAAGAGGTGGGGGAGAGACGGCAGAGAGGAGAGGGTGCGGGATGGAGAGAGTGAGGGAGAAGGAGAGAACGAGTGAGGGAGAGGGAAGAGGTAGCATGCTCGGGATAGGAAGCGAAGGGAAAAAAGGAGGAGAGGAAGGGTGAACTGGTCAAGGCCTCGCACATGAGCTTATAAAGCCATACAAGATGGTAGCTGAACGCGTGTACAACCACTCATCCCGTCTACCCACTAAATGCACGAGTAGACATGGAATTCGGGCCTGGCCGGTCCGGGCCGGCCGCAACAGGCCATGGGCCCGGCACGACCCATGGCCCGCATCCGGGCCGGGCCCACAGGCTGACGGCCATTTTCCACGCACAGCGTGGGCCGGACTGGGCCTATCCGGCAAGCCCCCGTGGGCCGGTCGGTCTGGCCCGCGGCCCGCTGGCTTTTTTGCCGAGCCCGAGCTGGGCCTGGCGGGCCTGGGCCGGCCCGGCCCGTTTTCCATGTCTATGCACGAGCAAACCAAACTCACACCACCAACTGGCCCACGAATGCAGGCCCCACACGGACCTACACCCGAGTCCACAAGTACAATGCCACAATGCATAGTGCCAACCACCTACAGGGACACGCAACAGAAGCCAGCCCACGAGGCCCAAGCCCAAAAGCACACAACCACACAAACAGGTCTCGAAATAGTAACACTCGTCCAGGAATAAATTCATTAAAATGTAAATAATTACAAAATAAATTTTATGAGTGTTACAAGTTCAAAGGAAAATCAAAAGGAATGTTCTTCCTATATTTCTTTTTCTCAAAACAATCGTTTAGGTGTGACCTCTGACACAAACCAAAAAGGTATTACTCTTCAGGTGGAGGAAGCAAAAATAAAAATATTGGATCCTTTTGGTATGTCAACATCTGATCTTATGAAAGAAGGAAAAAATACACCTATTAATCTAGCTAAAGAGAAAACAAAAAATATGGTTTTTGGAGACCCTTCTTCTCCGATGCTGGTGTACTATAAGCTGCCCCGGTCGCCATCTATTTTTGGGAAACATGCAGATCGCTATCAGACTGTAATGGCGGTAAACTTTGACAAACCAACTGACAACGGAATGATGCATTGTAATGCCTTTAATTATACGTCCTTTAAGTTTTCGATAGAGGATTTGATTAAGGATTTTAATACCCATGGGAAAGACAAGTTCGAAGTCATTAGGTGCGATGGGTACCCTAATAACGTTTTTAAATTTAATGCTGGGTCATTTTCACAATTAAAGCCTTTGAGAAGCTCAACTGTTTTGGCGAAATCGGCCTCGGTTCAAGTGTCAGATTTGCTATCAAATTTGGGGGCAGTAAAGGACTCTTCGCATGCCTCCACCCATGAATTTGTCTCTCATGCATCATACGGCGCCCGATAGTATGCATTAAATACAGGGATCTCTGACATTTGGTCCCTGATTGTAATGCAGGATACGTTTTCCCTATTAAATTAAATACTTGAAACTACATAACTTGTCCCTTTGGATCCCAGTTTACTCCTTTAGCTTCCCCACAAGCGGCTCCACACTACTTAAAATCATCTGAAGTCCCTAATCCTCCTATGTGTGCTATTAGTAATTGCGGTGCGAAACATTCCGTCACTCCAGGCTCCAACTGGCAACTTGTATCGGGTAGAAAGCACAAAACAAAACTTATTCAATATTGTGATTTAACGGGTAGATGCTATAGCTGTGGTTTGCGTGGTCATACTAGAATAAATGTAGATTTCGTGGTTATTGTTACAAATGCAAATCTTATTTACACTCTACTTGTAACACCCCAAACCAGGGCACATTACCTAAATCATAGTATCATAAGTAAAATCATACTAATTACAGTAAAATTAAATAACTGTAACTAAGGCTCACCTCCAAAAAACGATGTGCGGCTAGAAGCTCCGACTCCAACACCGGAACTCCACTGCACGCAATCTGCACCTGAAAACCAAACAATCACGCTTGAGTGACATCTAAGTCACTCAGTACGCGCCCTAAACATACAAACAATAAAAATCCAGCGAAATGCCAAAAACTCAACTTTTTAATTTACGAAACTTGGTTCTCTTTTGAATATCCAATTTAAAAACATCCTTGTCCTTTTCTTTGAAATCATTTGGGAATCTGTTCCCACACTGTGCTTTCTCAAAATCTACTTTTTCTTTTCTCTTTGAAACATTTGGAATTTAGTTTTCAAAACCACATTCCTTTTCCAAAACCCATTTTTACTTTCATTTTAACCTTTTCAAAACCTTTCTCATACTCTGAGAAATCCACATTTCCGACCAAATCCAGCCTAAAACATAATGCCTCATAGGGCTCAAAACCAAAATCACAAACATGGGTTGGAAACTGGTTAAAACACGATCATTATTTCATTCCAAGATTTTAAAACCATTCATAAGTCCAATCCTAGCCAAACCACATTTCTTTTTATTCATCAAAATCACATTCTTTTCTTAGTCATTTTCACTTTTCTTTACTAATGTTACCTTGATCAACGGTAACAGGCACACATGCAGTAGGCGATGACATCATTTCCCCTACCTCCCTGCACTGTTACGGTGAAATTCTCTGTGTGGGATGCCACCGCCCCGACCAACCAACCTCAATCTCTTTCATATATGCACGGGGATGCATCTTTATCTGACGTTCCATCGGTGACCCAAACAACTAGGTTCAATGACCCAGGCTCAGCCTATACCGTCGGTGACCCGAACAACTAGGTTCAATAACCTAGGCTCAGCCTACACCGTCACGAGCTTGGTGACCTGAACAACTAGGTTCAACTACCCAGGCTCAGCCTACACCGTCTCAAGTTCGGTAACCACAGTCGTATCTAGCAACTGGTTTCATTGGAGCCTCACACTCCCACCACGTTGTCGACACCAACCCCCGTGGTTCCTTAGCACATTATTAGTGTTTCATTTTCAAAACTCTTTAAGCTTTTCTTTTCAAAACCATTTCCATTTTCATTCTTTCTCGTTGCAGGAATATGTTTCCATGCAACACTTGACCCTCCACTGGGGTCCCAACTCAATTCATTTAAAATCATGTGTTTGAAATCATGATTGGGTCTCATACCCAAAAACCACACACAATCAACCATTTTATTCATTTCTAAAATCCAAAACCATGCCCAAATCCACTCATTTGGGTTCTATATTCGTCCATGTCATTTACATGGGGAAAACATCACTAACACATACATTACATACCTTTCAAACCAGTTATCCTTCATTTTAGATTCACATTTATATATGTCAGGGCTAGGGTAAAATCGACAGACCGAATTTCAGGTTAAGTATACCGAAAATCCCTAATTCGGTACACCGTACATTTTCAGTATACTGAACTGCCCCTGATTCGGTATACCGAAACATCCTCGGTATACCGAAACTTCCTATTTCGATCGACTGGATGGTTTAGGTCTACCAAAACCAGGGGTCTTGGCTTAATCTGTTAGGATTTTGGTATAACAAATTCGATTCGGCATACCGAATTTTCCGCAACCAGGGCATTCCCTTGTTTCGGTTGACAAAATCACCAGAAGTGGGAGCCTCGATCGGACCTCCCAAACATACATCAAAAATTATCAATAAATCATGGGGTGTAGACCCTTGATTTCAAAACACCTCAAACCATTCATGATTTCATTAACCACACAATCCACACGAAAATCACAAAGGGATGAGACTCAAAACGACTATTGTAGCCTTCATCCCAAATTCTCGTATATCCTTACCAATTTCCATCCTAACCGCATGATATCTACGTTTTCATGCTATTCAACTCATTCTCATCAATTCCCCTATTTTTCTATAATTTTACATGCATTTGACATGATGAACTGAAAGTGTGGAAACGAGGGGGAAAAGAGGGCTGCGTATCTCGAGTGGCACTCCAACGATCTTCCTCACTCATCGGCGATTCTCTCCTCGCGCAAGCGAAGTCTTCTCCACCGACAGACCACACGAACCACCACCTCCTCTGCAGTGCATTGTTCTTCCCCTCCTTCTCCCTTGCATCTCAGGCCTTCCTCTTCCACTCGCCTCTGCCTCTCTTTATCTCCTCCTCCTCCTGCATCATGCCGACCGCCCATCACGTCGGAGAAGACGGGGAGGCACGGGCCAACGTCATTGGTGGCACGGGCTAGTGGAGGAAGAAGAGGAAAAAGACGAGGTGGGGTGAACTCGTGAGTGAGAGAAGGAGAAAAAGAAGGAAAGAAAAGAGGAAGGAACGAACACGCAAATCAAGGTGACTGTGTATCCTCAAATTAGACTCCACATTGGTCCCAAATCACAAGCAAGTACACAGAAAGCCAACCACAAGCTCACACATCCAAAAAACAACAGATTATCCATTAATAAATCATTTATACAATATTACAATTAATTACATGGTTTACAATTAAAAATGGATAATCAAGCCTAGATGTCACACTACTGCTATCTGTTGATTCTTTGAGAAGGAAAAAACATCGAAGGTCCCCATCTCCTCCAATATGTCGGGACATTCTGCCCACTTTCCCATACCTCTCCCTCTCACTAAGGTAGCCTATGAACAACTACACTTTTATTCCTCTTGTGCAATCATTACTTCTCTGGCCCCAAATATTTCTAAGGAAGACTTAGGAAATCACTTATCTAAGCATTGGCCAACTTCTGTGGAGTGGGAGGTTCACGATTTCACGATAGGATAGTTCCTGCTAAAATTTCCTTCTACCTCGGCTCCTGATGAAGCCTTAAAACTTTATGGTTCCTCTTTAGTCTCTCTTCCTGCATCATTTTCCCCGTGGTCCATTCATTCTAGTTCGGTATTAGTGGTACGAGAGGAAGGTATTTGGATTAGACTTGAAAGGATCCCTAACCACCTTTGGAATATTGAAACCTTTAATAGGATGGTCAAAGACTTTGCTGACCTTTTGGACATTAATCTTAGTATTGATCGAGCTAGATTCCTAGGATATGCCAAAATTCGGGTCAAACGTCTCCCGGGTAAAGATCTCCCTAATGTCTGCTTCTTCTCCTTTACTGAAAATGTATACCCTATTTGTTATGCCAGAAGTTGGGATATTTGTTTCTCCTTGTCTAGTAAAGGCGAATATTCTTCGTCTTTTCCAACAAGAAAATCCTTGGGTAAGAATCCTTTAAAAGTTTCAGGTAAACCCTTTAAAAGTAACTGGAACGGTAATAAACCCAACCGTAACATCCAACCAGGTAATCATGTTTGGAAGCGTTCTATTGGAGCTTCTAAAGAAATTGTTGCGAATCCTGCTATTGATGACAACACTTTTCTCCCGAATCCCAACCCTTCTCGTGCCCCTCTGTTCGGTAAAGACCTTGCCAGTAGTACTTACTTTGAGTCAAGTCTGGACAGTAATGTAACAAATTTTCAATCAGATATACCCACCCCTGGTAACTCTTAGTGTGTATCAAATGTCCCTAGAGAGGGCACGCACCCCATTGTTGTGCCATCATATGTCCCGCAACCCCTTCTACAGTGAGTAGTTGATCCCGACAATGCATTGGAAACTGCCACCTCTTCATTCAATGCCACTAAAAAGAGATTTTGCAAGCGAACCAAAGATAATCTAAAAAAAATGCTGGAGATGCTTGAGGCTATAGATGAAGAGGAATTGGTGATGTCTGAAGACAATCAAACCCCAAAGCAGGATTCCACTCAGGCTTCCACCACTGGTTCGCTTAACAATTTACTTTTGAATCCTGTTGTAAATATAGCCAATAAGGAAGTTGAATTTTCTAGTGATGATATAGTTGAATCCATTTCTCCTACTAAAAAAGTCGTGAAGTCCTCTAAGATTAATGACATAGAGCAAAATGAAGACTTAGAAATTGCCAATAATGTTTTATCATGGCCCTCTTATGCTATTTTAGTGTTTTTTGTGGAAAAATTGGTATTAAGATAAAGGATACCATTGAAGCAAAATCATTCCTAGACAAAGTCAGAGACTTATACTTGTTATGCCCTACTGATTTGGATGAAAATAATAAGTGCGTGAAGAGTCTTAGGACTCTCTGTTTAGCGTAAAACTTTATCAATGAATATTTTAGCGTGGAACATTAGGGGATTGGGATATAATAGTAAACGTAGGGTAGTTAAAAACTTAGTTAGGAATGTTAAAGGAGATATCCTTATTCTCAGTGAAACCAAACTTGAATCTCTTTCCCATTCAAATATACGTACCTTAAGGGGGGAAGGCTGGATGGTTGGGAAGTTTTACCTTCTAAGGGAGCATCAGGGGGTATATTAGTAGGGTGGAATGATTCTCCTTTCAAAATATTAAATGTAATAAAAAAAAGATACAGTCTTTCTATTAATTTTTGTAATAGCTCTGATGCATATGAATGGTGGTTGTCGAGGGTCTATGGGCCTTGTACTGGGAGTCAAAAGTCGATTTTTTTAGAAGAATTAGAAGGCCTACGTCAAATATTTAGGGATAATTGGATGTTAGGAGGAGATTTTAATATACCTAGATTTGCATATGAACACTCAAATAGACCTAGAATATCCCCAATAATGACAAAATTTAATGACTTTATTGCGGACTGTAAACTGATTGATTGTGTACCAAATAACTATATATACAGCTGGACAAATAATTAGTCTCCACCCATTATGGTGCAACTTGATAGGTTTCTCATCTCACCGGGATGGGAAACACATTTTCCTAATGTGAATTGTATGGATAAAACCCACACTACATCAGATCATTTACCAATAAGTTTGAGTACCAATTTCCAGACATGGGGTCCATCCTCCTTCAAATTCTATACGTCTTAGTTATTAATGGATTTACTGATGTTGTTGAGAAAAATTATAGTCTAACCTTTACAGGCTCAAATCCTGTAAATATTTTAGCCTATAAGTTAAAAAACCTAAAGTGGGCAATTAAAAAATGGATCCCAGCAAAGTGACCAGAGAGGAAAAAAAGGTTACTTGAAGTGGAATACAAGATTGTTGAGATCAATCACTTGGTAGATATCAATCCACACATGGTAACAAATTGGGAGCAACTTAGAATCTAAAAGAAGATCATTACCATCTACTCCTAGAACAAAAAATCAATTGGAAGCAAAAATCAAGAATACAGTGGTTAAAGGAAGGTGATATGAACACAAACTTCTTCCATAAAATCACAAACTACAAGAAGAGGAAAAATACTATGTCATCTATCCTTATTGAAGGGACACCTTCAGATTCCCTTATAGTTATAAGAAATGCTTTTGAGAATTATTTTTTCAAACTGTTTAATAGCAATAAAAATGTTTATCCTGTTGACTTAAGGTGGGATATTTTATTCCAAAATAAAATCACAAACCTTGATAGTCTCACAGTTAGTTTCACTAAGAAGGAAATAGAAAAAAGTCTATTCAATCTTGCTAGGGACAAATCCCCATGTCTAGATGGTTTCTCAGTGTATTTTTTTCAACATTACTGGAACCTGATAAAATCTGACTATCTTGACATCGTAAAACATTTCTCTAACAACCCTAACCCTATGGTCTTGAGAGGAATAAATCAAACTTTCATTGCACTCATACCCAAAAAGATAAAGATTTTAGGATGCAGAACTTCAGACCTATTAGCTTACTCAATAGTTCTTACAAAATATTATCTAAATCTCTAGCTAATAGATTATGTCCTATTCTAGATTCCTTTATTGAGAATAGTCAATGTGCCTTTTTGCCAGATAGAAGCACAACTAATTGCTTTTTAGTAGTGCAGGAAACCTTGCTTTTCATGCATAGTTCAGAAACCCTAGGTTTTGTTTTAAAATTAGATTTTGAAAAGACCTTTGATAATATCAATTGGTCGTTTCTGTTAAGTACACTTAAAGGTATAGGCTGTGAAGACTTGTGGATATCTTGGATTAAAGCCTGCATATCATCAACAAAATTCTCAATTTTGGTTGATGGGGTTTCAATGGGATTTTTTGGGGTATCAAACAGATTAAGGTAGGGAGATCTGATTTCCTCCCTCTTATTTATTATAGTTACACATGTCTTAAATAAAATGCTACACCTTGGGCTTCAGACTAACCTGATCTCAGGGATTTAGTTCCCTTGGAACGGGCCACAAGTGCTTAACATACAATTTGCAGAAGACACTATCCTCTTTTTATCACCTTTCATGGAAAATATAATCAACATTAAGAGGATCCTGGCGTGTTTCCAGGCCTACTTTGGGCTTAAAATAAATTACAAAAAGTCAACACTTACAGGGATAAGTGTCTCTCAAGAGGAAATCAACAGAAGTTGTAAAATTCTTGGATGCAAGCAAGAATCTTTACCCATTAAATACCTGGGTCTACCTCTCCACTATAGGAATGCCTCATACAGTAACTGGTCTCCTGTCTTAGATAAAATTAACTCAAAGCTTGCCACTTGGAAGGCTAAGTACTTATCTATGAGATGTAGACTAACACAGTTGAACTCAGTTTGTCAGCTATACCAATATACTACCTATCTGTATTGCATCTCCCCACTAGGGTAGAGCTAGAATTAGACTGATTGAGGCGTAGATTCTTGTGGAGTTCCTCTTCAGTAAATAAGAAAGGATACCACTTAGCCAAATGGGAGATGCTGTGTTGATCAAAAAATAATGGGGGTTGGGGTATCATAAATCTTAGACATTTTAACATTACACTAAAATGCAAACTATTATGGCAACTTCTGTCAGATAACTCAAAATATATGTGGGTTAGCCTAATTAAGGCTAGATACTACCTCACTTTTAAGGTAGGAAGTCTTTTGAATAATCAGGATAGTAAGGGATCCCCACTTTGGGCAAACATAAAAAACAGCATTACAGTTCTCAAAGTTTTTACAAGGTATTCTCTAAACAATGGTGAAAATGTAATATTCTAGGAAAACAAATGGAAGGGGGATTATTCGATTAAAAACAGGCTTCCTAAATTGTTTTTGATATGTAATGAAAAAAAAGTAATGTTAAGAGGATGTTGGGTAAATATAACTACTCTTTTGATTCCCTGTTTAAATTAGAAGATACAAGATTATTGAATATTGATACTCTTCAACAGCAGCTGGACAAATTTTCAGATATTATGAATACAATAAATCTTACTGAGGAGGAGGACAAAATAAAATGGATACTTACTTCTAACAACAATTTCTCTGTTAAAAGTTGTTATGAAAAAATAACTGATGGGGGTTTAAGAACCAGGCTATATCACATCCTTTGGAAAACTATGATTCCCTTGAAGATTAAAATCTTTATCTGGTTAGTTGTTAATGACAAAATTCATTCAAAAGAAAACTTAGAAAAAAATGGATGGAAAGGCAACACAAATTGCCTTTCTTGTGATAAGAGAAAGGAAAGTGTTAGACATAGCCTAATGGATTGTTCTTTTACGTAGAAAATTTGGAATTTCTTTTTATTTGATTCTGCAATTATGCTTAATAAAAGTTGGATGATTGCCTGCTCATGGATAATTGCATGAAATTTTCTAGGAATCATAGTCTCTGGGCATTGCTTGTGTCAGCAGTCTGGTGGAATCTTTGGTTACAAAGAAATAATCTGATATTCAGAAACTTAACTAAACTTGTACCGTATATTATATCTAGTATCATTTCACTGACAAAGTTTTGAGTAGAACATGCAACTATTGGTTCGTGTAACGAAGAAATCACTCAAGCTTTGGAAAGAATGCAGAATGAATGGAAGGCAGACCAAGCTTACATGGTTGCTCAGTCCCTTGCATCATCTATTGGACTTGCCATTCCATCCTCTGGTCCTCCTGCTCTTACTATCATCCAACCAAGTGTTGACGTGTCCACCCCATACAACCCTCTCCATCTGGGGTTAGGAAGTGATATCTAATAATCATATATGAAACATTAGGACTAAGGATATTATGTGACTTTCATTACTTTTAAGTTTTTTGTGGACTTATTATTTAGTCCCTAAGGGGTAATTTTTGTACACGTTTAAAATGTTTGGACAGGTTCCTCACTTGGCAATGGACTCATAACCAAGTGAATTTTTAAATATTAATATAAATGATAATTTACCAGTTTCAAACAAAAAAACTATCAATGCAAATTCATGGACAGATGTTGGGCATGTTGTGACTCAAGTGTATGACATTCTTTACATGACGGGTCGTGATGATATTCCTATTGGAGTAGGGGGTGAAGGTGGAATACTACCTAATGGAACCATACAGAAAAATGCCGATGGATATATTCCAATAATCGACCAGGTAACTTGAAACTCTCTTCCAAGCAAAGCTCGACTTGCCCATTTTGCAACTTTCTCTATCACACTATTCTGGATCATACAACCCATTTAAAATCAACTAATCAGTATATTCTCTTTGTTCATAAAATGGTTAACAAAATACAATTCAACAGGCCGATCTGAAATCTCTGTGAAGATATTTGGAGTTTCTTTTTCTTTCAATGTATATTTTTACTTCTTTTGCCTAGCAAGGCTTGTCAACAATGGGTAATTGCCATTACCATTACAGACAAGTTATTCCCATGGGAGCAAGTGGATGCTTGGATATTGACACAAGTTATCCCCATAAGGTGCAAACTCTGTAGACAGAAGCCACCACATTGTCTACCCAGTTGACTTTTACTACAAGTAGCTATAACAAAATATCAAAACTTTAAATGGTTGATTTTATGTAATGGACATTTGATGTTTTTTCCATATATGCCTACATTTAGATGGTTGTTGCTAGGAACCCTGAAGACTTTATTACCTGGTTGAAGTTTGAATATCTTTCTCTTGACATTTGTTGACCTATCATGAAGAATCTAGTGATCCTCTTCTCTAGATGGCATATTTTCAAGCTGTTAGTGTAATATAACAATAATTTTTCTAACCAACTTTTTCTATGGTACATAACAAAAGTTCTGACTAGTTGGGGTTGGCAAGTCTCCTATATTTATATAGAGTTTTTTGAGTAAAAGATCCCATGGTAGTTTACACTTATTGTTTACTTTTACTAGAATTTCAACATTTATAGATACTCTACAACAACTCAAAATTGATTCCGTAATCTAAGAAAAATTCAAATGGTAAACAGACAATGAGAAATGCTAGCTATCTAAATGGTGAAAAAGAGCAAGCCATGTTAAGTTTACATGTTTTCATCTATATTTATACTAATAGTACAACAATGGTAACAGAACAATAGCCACAAAATAAAAAACCACTTCTACATCATTCATCCCAGTAGAGAAAAAGGGATTTGTTGAAAGTTGATTAGCTCTCACTTCTACAATTCTATGTGTCTAACACCTCTGATAGTTCCAAAAGTTTCAACTACCTATATAATTGCCAATGGTCATCTCTTCATAGGGGTTTTCTTCCTCTTCTTCTTCCCTGTCTGGTGAGAGGGGGTTTCCAGGGTGTTTTTCAGGGGGGGAGAGAGAGAGAGAGAGAAAGATGAGAGCCTACATGTTGGAGAAGAAGGTGTGCATGGGTGCACATCTTAAGTCCTCTTACAGGCATATGGTTGAGATCTTGGACCGATGACCCTTTGCAAGTCCCAGATGACAAGCTTGGCCAGAGGTCTTGGCCTAAGGAGATGCTGCTATGTCGGGTAGGTGTTTGGGTTCCATGGTTTTTGCACTCTTCCTCCTATTCTTCCTTTGGTGCACACATGGATTTCGTTGGGTTCTTGTGTATTGCTCAAGTTGTTGCGGATTGTAGGAGCCCAAAAGATGCTTGAGGAATGGCTAGAAGGATGCTTGGAGCTCTCTAGATCGTAGTGGAGGCTTGCGGCCTATGTTGGGCTTACCCTTGGTGCAAGATACACACCTTTTAGAGTTGTGTTAGCATATTTTTGTTAATATATTTGTTGTTGCATGTCAAGGATGAGCTGGTTTATAGTCAGTTCTTGAATGACATGAGATTTGTTTAGGCTTTGCATGTTTAGATTGGAGGATTGATGTAACAATCATAAAATTCATTTTGTAATTATTTACATTTTAATGAATTTATTATTGGACGAGTGTTACTGTTCCGAGGCTCGCTGTGTGGATTTGCGCTTTTGGGCTTGGGCCTCGTGGGCAGGCTTTTAAGTGCTTGTCCCTGTGCATGGTTGGCACTGTGCATTATGACACTGAGCGTGTGGGGCTCGAGTGTGGGTCCGTGTGGGGCTCGTGCGGGTCTGTGTGGCGCTCGAGTGTGGGTCCGTGGACCGTTTGTTGTGGCTGGTGGTTGGGCAGAGTCGCTTGTGTGCTCGTGCGGGGTGCCGGTAGCTAAGAGGTGCAGGTGAGCACGCTCCCAGCTATTGCGTGCATAGGCTTTATAAGTCGCCTGCACCACACTCCTCTATCGCTCGTCGCTGTCTTCTCCTTCTTCCTTCTTCCTTTTTTCCTCCTCCTCGAACGTGCACCTCTCCTTGCCCACCTTCCCTTCCCTTCCTCCTCCCTCTTCTCCCTTCCCCACCCCTTTTCCTTCCACCCGCCCTCCCCTATTTCCCTAGTTCCATGTGCCAACGGAGAGAGAGAGAGAGAGAGGAGAGAAGCGGAGGCATTGTGGTGGTTCATGGCGACCTAGGAAGCTCCGAAGTGACGTCCCTGAGGTCGTGGAGTGGCAGTGGGCATGTGGGGTCGCCGAAGCTCACCGGAGTCAGCCGGAGGGTCGCTAGAGCTCATTTCCGGTACGTATCCCCAATTTAATATGTAGAAATCATGTAAAATGGTATAAATGCCTAAGATGCATGTAATCTAGGCTAAATTTAACGTTTTAGAATTTTGAGAATTTATTGTGGTTTTTATGGGTATTTATGTCGGTGGTTGAGATTTGGGTCAATTTGACCCTTATGCCTTTGCAATTTTGTATCTTGATGCATGGTGAATGGATTCTAGTTTTGTTTGTTGGGTTTTGGAGTAGACTGGAGGATCTACCGTATATGTTTTACTTGAGATTTTTGGCATTTATTTGTGGGGTCTGATCAGAGCTCCCACTTTGGGCGATTTTTGGGTGCCCTACTACAAGTCGTCTGAATTCTGACAGAAAACTGGGGGCCCGGGCCGATTGCGCTGACCACATGTGCGGGTTCGGCAACGGTTCTGGCCCTTGGTCCAAGCTCTATTGGCTTCCAGATGAAAGTACCAGGGGCGTTGGCTAGACGCATGCTCCACATGCGCGGGTTTGCCAGGGCATTTTTGGGTTTTTTCGTGGATTTTTGGAAAATATATTTTAATGCAGTAGTTTTCCAAATTGGTTTGTATTGTCCCTGTAAGATAAGTTTGTGGGCCATCAGTGGTGGTCTCTTAGGACACTCGATGTGCCATTTTGTCGAGATTTTTAAATAGTTTCCAAAGAAATAAAATGAATTTGGAAAGTAGATTTCAAAGAGATAGTTTTCTGGATTTTCTGTGTGCTGGCCGAGACAGTGTGGAACCATGTCATCGGGACCAGAGAATGTGACGACATTCCCGGGTGGTCGGGCACGACTCCCTGGTTGAGGTTGGCGGTTGAGATACCTAAGACTGAGGGATGTCGGGTTCTGGAGGTACGAGACTCCTTAATTGTCTTGAGGCTAGGGTTGTGGTCCACTGGTTGAGGTGTCTTGTGACATGACAGAGAGGTATGATACTCATGTTGTCGCCGTGAGCACTGAGGCTCGGGTGTCGTCAGGTGTGGAGGTATGATACTCGCTCCTAAGCACTGTGTGGAGGACGCCGTGAGGAGGCGTATCCTGTGGTGGCCAGTGCAGGTGGGACACGTGTCCCGTAACTGGTAGCATCTTGAGAGACAGGACAGCCTTCCCTAGGAGGGATTGGCTTTTAAGGGTTCTTTAGAGAGGGAGAATCACGAAACGGTGAATGCTCCTGCAAAGGGTAGTCATTACCATGGCAGTGCAGAACGCTGTGGTCGCTCCTCGACGGACTACGTGTGGCCAAAGTTTGGTTGCCTAGCGCCGGACTTCCCGACTCACTGTGTGTAATTTTGGCCATTGAGAGCCTTAACTTTTGGTTTTGAGCTAGTAGAGCTTCGATTGTAGTTTTGGCCGGTGTGAACCTGTTTTGTGAGGTTTTTGAGAAATAGTTTGCGAAATGAATTTAAAAGAAAATCAGTTAAGGTTATGTTTCCTGCTGTTTTTCCTTAGAGTGCGTACTAAGTGACTTTTGTCACTCATGCATTTTTCCTCGTATTTTTGGTTTGCAGGTGCAAGCATGCAGAGTCTAGCATATTACATATAGTCTAGAGTCTCCTAGTCGCATACACAGGTTCTTGGTAGTAAGATATTTTCTATTTGGCTTCTATTTTCCCGTAATTTAATTTGTTTTAAATTATTGTGGAAAATATGGGGCATTACAATTTTGGTATCAGAGCTCCAGGTACACTAGGTTGCACTACACCTAGGGTGTCTGGTCTAGAGACTCCATAGGTTTGCATGCATGGTAGAGTCTGCACCTGATCTCTTCATGATTTTCTGGTTGTTGTTTTGTCTATGGTGCAGGTACTTTGTCTTTCTCCGGTAGGATGTCTCCTCGTGGTCATAAGGGCAAGGACCTTGTTGAGGAGACCGAGCCCCAAGAGAACGTAGGCAGATGGAAGGCGGTTCATGCGAAACTAAGGAATTTGGCACATGGGATCTCTCACGGGTTCAGCAAGAGTAGTGCTAGTGAGTCGTCGGGTGACTCGTGGTTGAACCAGTTCACGAAGCTTCGTCCGCCGTCATTCAAGGGCAAGGTCAGTGCTGAGGAGAGCAAGGCTTGGCTAGAGAAGGTAGTGAAGATGTTGGAGAGCATGGCGTAACCAAAGGAGCATTGAGTGCAACTGGCGACTAATCTGCTAGATGTTGAGGAAGATAGGTGGTGGAAGTCTGTGAGGCAGCTAAAGTTCCTGGACTCAGTCACTATTAGCATCCAGTGGAAGGATTTCATGGTGGCCTTCTATGACAAGTATTTTCCCGCTCATGTGAAGGAGCAGCTTCGCCGAGATTTCCAGAGTCTAGAGCAGGGCACGATGTTGGTGCTCGAGTATGAGACTGAGTTCACCCGACTGGAACATTTTGCTCCTGCCTATGAGTCTGAGGTGGAGCGGGCGTAGAGGTTTCTAGACGACTTGAACCCAAGACTACGGGTGAAGTTGATGGGCTATCGGTGCCAAACTGTGGAGGACATGGTTGGGATGACTTATCGCTTTGAGGTAGAACATCAAAAGTTTCTAGAGAGTCGTCCCAAAGGGAAGGGTAAATCTTCTTTTACCTCCTGATTCTCTTTCTCCGATACTCCAAGTATTAGTAGTTCAAGTAACCCTGAGAAGAAGTAGAAGGCGAGGTCAAGTGTTTCCTCTATAGGCCGGCGAAGTTTTTTCTAGGAGTAGTGGAGCTGGCCTCAGTCAAACAGGGCCCAGTGCTCCCAGTGGAAACCAGTGCTTCAACTGTGGTCAGGTGAGCCACATCACTGCATATTGTCCCCAACCTAGGCAAACCTCAGCTCCAGTGGAGTGCTATAATTGTGGGAAGGTAGAACATGTTTAGAGATCTAGTCCAGAACCGCCTAAGAAAGCAGGAAGTGTGCCACAACAGTGGACTAGGGGACGGGTGTTTACCATTGCAACTCCAGACGCTGGGTCTTCGGGAGATGTAGTTGAGGATAAGGACGATTAGTTGGTTCTGTAACCCTCTGAGATTTGTTGTAATCCCTTTGTAATCTAGACATCAGCCTAATTGTATGGATGTTGTAGACACCCCAATTTTGACGCGGCTTGTTGATGGATCCAGTGGCGATCTTACCTTCCCAAACAGAATCCTCCAAGTGCATCAAACTAACCTAGAGTCATGGACTAGACCCTAGAATTAAATCCAGCATCCTACTTAGCATTATTGACCGATATAGTTAGATGGCACACCTTTCTGGTGCATTCTTGTAGTACACTAATAAGGCACATCTTATTGGCGCACTAAATAAGCACACCAAACTAGAGAACATACTTGGCACACCTACCTGGCGCACATACCAGGCGCACCTCACTAGCACACCTAGCTGTCGCACATAGGTGGCACATCAGCTCGATTCGAGGTCGCTGGTTGTTCATTTGCCTAGCGAAACTCCAGCCATTGTGCCCCTAATCTGCTGTAACTTTCGTTCATTATCAGCATAACGATCATTGTCTTTTGGTCTTTAGGGAGGCCTTTTGGTTTCTTGAGCCTTTAGAACTTCCTAGCACTCCCTATATAAAGTCTTGGTAGTCATTGGGAGAAGGGGGTTGGAAGAAGAGAGAAAGAAAGAGCCTTTGTTTCTAGCACAAACACCCACATCCCAACTTTGTCCAGAGCCAAGAATACTCACCCTTGAGTAGGAGATCATCCTCCTAGCATAGGGAAAAGCCCTCTCATCCATAGCTTCCTCAAAATCCCTTCTTTTGCATCACTTGGAGGCCATTTGGGAGGAAGGAGATCCCTATTTTCTTCAACCATCAAGGTCATCTCAAGCCACTTGTGGAGGAGTACAAGAGCACACCAATAGGTAGGCATCTAGACTTTCACATAGCTAGATTTCCTTTCATGAATATGGGTTCATTTTAGAGAAGTCTTATATGATAAACATGCAGAACTTTATACTTGTTGGATTGCTTTTTTAGAGCATGATATTCATATGGATCATGACCTTTATGCCACCATACCAATCATGCTATGCTCTTGTATTGTTGGATGAGATATATGCTTGCCTTTGTTGTTGTGACCATGTCGACCCGAGGAGGTCCCGGCACGGAGCCGCACCAGAGGGAAGGAGATCACAGCCACGCCAAGATGGAGAAGGCGCAAGGAAAGATAAAAGAAAAAGAAAAGGAGTTGCCACCTAGTCTTTTAAGGAAAAGACGAGGAAAACCACAAAAAGATGAATGCCTGAGGTGCAAATGTGAAGGCTGGATGTCTGCTAACCAGATGATGGGTAAGGATTCCTATTACGCACGAGGAAGATGTTAGGCACCCTCGTACGCCCGAGAAACTCGATCTTTCTAGTCTAATTGTTTGCTAAAGGGTAGATGGATGTTTGCTAAACCTGGATCATGCTCTAATCATGCTAATATGTATGCCATGACAAGACTGGATGGATGTGCAAGACAGAGTGAGAAAACTGCGAAGAAATCCACATGAATTGACAAAATCGCAAAAAATCACATGAAATGACGAGGTTTTGTTAAAGAAAGCTTCTGAAAAACATAATGATATCAAAAAGATGACAAGCCAAGTCAACCTGAGTCCTCGGAATCATGAAAAAGTCATGAAAATCAAAAAGGGGAAAATAATCTGTGGTAGGGACAAATGTCGGCCTTCAGGCCTGTTAATGTACGCCCTTGGGCAATGAAACCCAAATCAAAT
>JAMKQA010002842.1:0-24951 GCA_024699735.1 Posidonia australis
TTACCAAAGCAAGGGAAAAATCTGAATGGAGTAATGCTCCTACTCCTATAATCATTTTGGATTTCCTTAATTCATCTGGTTTACTGCGAGGACCACATATAGGAAGTGTGTACCTTCACGGAACACATTACAGTGAGTGGTATTCATAACGAGTCAGTAATAGTATATTCTGAGCATCAGTAAATAATCAAACACTGTATTAGTTCGTTAAATCAAAATTATGTTTTTAATTTACATGAATTTAGTAAATGTAATCAGTAGCAGATCTCAGTAACAATTGTGTAAAAATGGAAATACCATATTGGTCAGATTGCTTGATCTTAAAATAAACACTATTTGTTCATTAAATTGAGAAGTGTTTTCTACATTATGTACGAGTGTGAGTGAGCTGTTGACATGATGTCATTCTATATAGACAATTCTAGCAACCACACATAGTCCCAATTAAATAACTCTAGTTCATTTAATCAAAATATCTTGTTTTATGATCATTAAAAATTATAACTATCACAATTCGAAGATCTAACAAAAGGTATAAACAATCTAATTGCTTAGTAATACCCAATCATTTTAGTGTTCAATATGCAAGCATGAGCATATTTAAGCATATATGTCCAGTCCAATGGGCTATTATTTGAAAAAATATTAAGCATGTTCTCATACATTGAGACAATTGAATTTGCAATCTAAATAACTGACTTCCTGTACTGGGAAAGAGATCAACAGAACTAGTAATACTTACTAGTAACAAGAGAATTAGGACACCACTTTCAGCTCTGGTTGTCATGTGTATAGATTTCATCATAGCCTTAGATGCAAGGGGCTGAATTTGCTATGTATCTTGAAGTATTGATCTATAAACTTCAAGAATTGATGGCAACATATGCTGCAATATGATAAATTCTATATAATAATTGGGGAAAAAGGTATAAAATTTGGTAGTGGCCATTTGGGACCCATCCTAGTCATAGCAATCTCCTTAAGCCTGCTGAAAAATGGCCAGGGATGTCATGGAGATGGCTGTGGTATGGCTCTAAAGTGGAAGACATCTGGAAGGAGCCGTCTCTGGGGTTGCAAACCCACTGCATGCATTCCAAAGGCACTGAACAAAAATACCCACAGTGAACTTGGTAGGTCTTTATTTTCAATTATGTTGCATAGTTTGTATAATGGAGAACTTGTGATGTGAATCATAAAAGATTAACCAAAATTGCGAGTATCACATGTTGTTGTTTGTTTCTGTCAATTCTTTTTCATCAATAGTAAAGATGTTTCCATTAACTTTGTTATGTTTATCTATTTACCTTTCTTACATGTAATTCAGCCTAATATACTAGTAGGTGGTAGAAAGATATCAGGTCTGCTACTAATGTAATTCTTTGTCATTTTTGCTTTACCAGGCCTCCCAAGAAAATAAGGTTGTAGATTTCAAAGATTGGCAAATTCCCCTTGGACGTCGATTTAGGTGTGCTTTCTATTATTGCATATTGAAACTAAGATAATGCAGTTTAATTATCAGCAGTTTGCTACTTTCTTCACACTACTAAACTAGGAAATAAATCTAATTATACAACTAAATCTAAGTACATTCAACAAAAATAAATCTAATAAACAACAGAAATAAAACTAAACTAAACACTTACTAGGATCCTTAATGTGTGGTAACGTGACTTCTTTTATGTGCACTAGCAAAACACCAGCTTCTATCCTGTATCTATCAAAAACAGAAATCAAAAGCACATATGAGTGATCACTCAAAACAATCACCTAACACATGTCCCACCTAACAACTCGACACACCACGTCGATGAAGTAAGTGTAACTACGTCACAAGTAAACAAACACAGGTATCTCACTTACATGTCGCAATATCACATCCAAGTAGTCCATTATTGCCCAGTAGGCAGCAAAACCTCAGAACCATGTCCTTAAAATCATTCTTTTCCTTTTCCATTTCAAAACCACATACATGCTCTCTTGAAAGTATTTTATGTATACTCAAGATGGCCTCTCTTGCCAAATCAAGTCCAAAATTACATAAGTTGATCCCACACACTCTCGGTGCATATTAGACAACCAACGATATCTAAACACTCTCTATAGCCTTTTAAAACATCTATCATAGCAATACACGAAAGCACTAAAAAGCATGCATAGAGTTTCTGCTCTGCACAACACAGTCCCCTCTGGACCAAGGCAACGACACCAAAGTTATGGAGTCTCTGCTCCAGAACTACGGTCTACTTTAGACTAAAACAACGCCACCAAGGCCACGAAGTCACTGCTCTCAAAAAAAGATCACGCCACAATAGGCGCACACCAAGACCTCCTCTAGGTCAGGTTGTGATTTCCTCAACCAAGGTTCAGTAAAACTACAACGTTACTATGGCGTAACCACCTTAAACAACACCACTTTGGCACACAAAACCTCGCCACACCGGTGCAACACCACAACCACAAGTGACAGTGTATCGTACTGTCCGACATCAAGTAGTTAACATGACCATAAGCAATCCACCGAGAAATCATCATGACGCCTACATTACTATGGACGACCACCCTGTGGAGAAGTCTACCTATCCGGAAGTCCCACTACCTGTAGAACCCTCAAAAGTTATCTCCACTTGAGAAAGCTACTCATTCTAATTAGACAAGCTATCGTCTATCAGGACAAACCACAAGGTACGTCCTCTTAGTGTCCTAGTTCAGTGCTCTAAATCACTAGAAGCTCCTTATCCCTACGCTTAACCAACACCCACAAGTCTCCATACCTATAACGACAAGGGTATCAAACCTAACTATGTAAGAGTCTCATACCTCTCGAGTCTGTTGCTACGATCTTACTGTGTACAAACGGTACCTTAATCTCGATGCCCGGTGACAACTGAAGTGTCATACTTCCAAGTCCAGACGACATCTTAACCCACAGATCTCAGTCTCGAACTCGTGAACGACAATCTAAAAGTATCATACCTCCAGGATCAGACGAACACACCTTAGCCCTTTGGTCTCCGACCTCAACTTAGGCGACATGTTCGATCACTCAGAAATGCGGCCTACATCTTTTGGTCCAAACAACATGATCCTTTAGTATATTGGTCCATCACAAATAAAAAACCACAAAAAACTCTTTTCAAAACCATTTACAAGCCTAGACATTTCTCTTTCTAAAATCCTTTTGGAAAATCATTTCGTATACCATTTAAAATCACAGACTCCTAAAATTTACTCAAAACAAAGGCGACAGCTCCATTTGGGATAAGGATTACCTAAAAGGAATCACAACACACATGGACCTCACCTCAAGCAGCCAGCTCGCAACCTTAAAGGTATTTCTCCTCCTTAGGATCGGTCAAGCGCTTAGATATCTTGATCACACAAAATAATGCCCAGAACGCTAAATTCTAGAACCAAAGTGTAAGATGCCTACTGGATCGTGTCCTTCGGGAGAACAGTCATATCAGTGTCAAACACTATACGAAACTACGTCGAAAACTCTAAGTTCCGGTATCAAAGTGTAAGACACCTACTTGGCTTGTTTTCTCGGGAGTATAGCCAGATTGGTGTCAAACACTTACATAGTACCACTGAATATCTCATTTAATGCACCACACATAGAACCCAACCAATATCTAGTTCTAGGGATAGGTCGTGATCCTTAATATCCACTCTAAACCATTAAAGGGAGAGACTTAATATTTCTAAGTCATATAGTCTTTTATATTAACTGCACCTCAAGTGAAACCTTACTAATTCATTTTAAGCAAACTCTACAATCATTCTAATGATTATCCTAATCATTTATGTCAATATAGTTATTCACCCAAGATTAATATATATATATACATATCTACATATATATTAATCCAAACCTAAAACAACTAAGGAAAGGGGTCTAGGCATAATTCGGCAGACCGTTTTTGAACGGTCGACCGAGTCAAGGACCCTAACTCGGTATATCGAAACATTTCAGTATACTGAAAATTGGATCTAGAGTAAATTGAAGATCAAAATTGGCATACCAAAACTAGTATACCGAATCAGGCAACAATAGGACACCTAAAAACAGGACCCAAAACACAAACTCTGCAAATCACCACACCAAACTACACAAGCAATAAATCAAAATGAAGATCTAGAGACGATCTTCCAATTTGAACAAGAATCACAGCGAACCATTGTCCGAGGTTCAAACAAAAACAAGAAAACCACATAGGAGTATTATTCACCCCAACACAATAAATACGGCCATTAATGACCCAAAAACCACCATAAATGTTACAAAAATCTACTTAGCCCTCTACACACTATCATGCACTTAATCCAATTTGGAAAACAAAGAGAGCCTACGAGGTGTGTACCTGTCACCAAAGGCGTGGCGGCAACGAAAGGCGAACAGCAGCGCAACCCCTCCTCCTCCGATCACTGCTCCACACCTCCTCCTCCTCCCGATGATGATGACGGTGAGTTCTTCCTCCTCTCTTGGCCATATCTCTCTCTCTCCCCACTCTCCCCCATTAAGGAGGAGGTGTGATGGAGAAGGAAAAGAAGAAAGAAGGAGAGGTGGGGCTTAAGGAGGAAGAAGAAGGAAAAAAAACCACGAGCATGAAACCAAATCATACAACCACTCTCCTTCCACATGACTCATGCAAGGAGAGATCGATCACCAAAGCTCACCAAAGAACCTCTACAATCCAAAGCAAACCTTCAAAATTTCTACAAAAGTCTATACAGCCACAACCACACAACACCAAGAAAGCTAAAAAACCACAATCTAGGCATAGAATGTTGCTAGAGCTGCGTTTCACACTGAACACAGGAAACTTAAGGTCTAACAACCCAGAACTTCATTAAAACATCTGGTCAAAACACTACTTCTAAATCTAGATCGTTACAAAAAATCAGCAAAACATCACTAAATTTTTTCCTTAAAATGGAAATTGCTACTTGAGTGATGTCAATATTTAAAATTACCTTGTTGGTTTTGCAATTCACTCTAATTTAATATGTCTAAAAACCACCTAAGTTGAGCCCTTTTAATTGGATTCCCAACTATGAATCAGCACCACTAAGTTTTGTAGCATTTACTAACATTAATGTTTCTATTTTGTATTTCTGGCTTGGCATCCTCCCCTTCACTGCACTATAGCGAGCCCATTAACATGCCAGTGACTAGGGGTGACTGTGCTTGATGGATCTGAACCGTAGTTAGACCAGGATGTGGGGCTGAGCCTAGAGACACTGAGCTCACTGTATTAGTTATACAACACCTAAAAAGGCCCACATGCAAGTTGGATTGTAGCAAACCTTGCAGAACCTCATGTAAGGCCATAGTATCAAATGTTTACACATGTCGTGGAAATTTCACCGACATATGTCTTGTCTTCAATTTACCAACATGACTCTGACACGACACTGATATGGAAGTTTTGTGAACAAATGTGGATTTTTCTTACCATGTTTCCACCGACATGTGGACATTTTGTTGACACATATTTGCTTTTTAGTTTGCCAAAATGAGGCACGAAACTAACATTTAGAACCTTGCCTGAGGCCTAACTAAGCCTTACTCAAGGTCCATGTTGTAAATTCCTTAAGGATGTCTCTTTTGCATCTATTAAACAACTTCAACCTTTTAAATGCATCTTTATTATGCTTTCTACCAATGATCCAAAAATCGACATATGTTGGCAAAATTTCGCTGACATTTGTCGATCCTGCAACTTATGGAAACGGCATATACATGTAAATCAGGAAGTGCGAGAACGGTGAAATTTTTTGTCCCAAGTTGCGTGAGTCAAATGAGTTGCCTGACACATTGAAATTTTTTTACACATGAAAATCACTTGTCGACCAACATTCACATTTTTTAATGCAAACATGGTTGACATTTGCAAGCAGACGTCATCCTAACCTGTTGGGTTCTTCTTTGTTGGATATTAATACTTAGATTTGTTGTTTAATGTAGATCTTAGGTATTTTACTTTGATTTAACATAAAAATACATAGATTTAACCTAATAAATGTAAGATTTATCCTAAAAATACATAGATCTTTCTCCTTACCTTTTTTGTTGACTTGTTGTTACTTACTCTTAACTTATTGTTGGGAATAGAATACAAATCCATATACTCATATAACCATATACCATTTCGGGATGGTCCTCAATCATATTCCACATCTTCAATATTTGGGTATTCTCTCATCTTTACTTTCTCTCCATATTAAATGTTATGAGAACTGTTCATTTTCAATATATACTGAGCATCTTTAAGTATGCTTTATATATTTATTAAGTATTTTTAGATACTATTTATATTTTAGAATATTTGTATTAAGTTAATATAACATATTTTAATGTGATACATGTTTAAAAAGTAGAACTAAGTAGCCTTAAATGTAAAGTATTACTTACTTTAACTTATTCTAGAACTTCAAATCGAAATTTGAAGATTTTGATTATTTTCATATACTTTCGTAAAATTACCATGCTTCCACCGATGTTCAACATAGTCCAACATAAAACCGACATTTAGAACCTTACATTCTACACCATGTTTTGTCAAATGACTAATTAACTTGTGTCAAAAGCTCGAATTGCTTGCCTTCACATTATTTGTCGTTTAACTTCCAAATTGTGATAAAGAGAGGGGCTAAAATGATGCCTCCTATGTAGTGTAATTCTTTTCTCAATGATAACATCGTCATCCATCCATAGTTTTTTATTTAAATGATTTATGCTATCCTGGAAAGCTATGTAGGTGTTACTACCTCAAGGTCTGAGACTAACCAAGAATCCCATGACCAGGTCACTGAAGCTATGGATGGTGTTGAGGCTCTATGGTGTGGAAAACCTGAGGAATTACATACGAAATCACATCAAGTTGGCAGAACTGTTTGAGGGATTTGTCAATTCTGATTCTCGATTTGAGGTATTGAAATTTTCTAAGTAGTTGATATACATACCACAGTCCAACTTTCAAGGGGATTCTGCATTTTCCTTGTACCTGTTTTTCTTATATGATACCCATTTATTTTAGGTTACTATTTCTTGTTATGAGATAATGCCATTCTCCAATTTATACTATGTATTTAGTTTCTTTGCATCATTTACTTGTCTTGTATTTTTCTTCAATGCTTACCTAGACTAGCTAAAATTATACATAATGACAAACATATTAACCATATATCTTATCGTATAGTCATTTCAATTACTTTAAAATCCAAATGTGCCATATCTAGTGGGTATATAATTATCCTCATGATTTCACTATCACAAATTAGTTTAAGTATGGTAGTTAACATCATAGTAGATCAAGCATGTTATTGAAGTTCAAATCTCCCTTTTGTCACACTTATTGGCAATTTCAATGGATCAATTAGCACATGCATTTGCACATTCCCGTCATACATCACCTTCAAACTACATCGCATCATGTCCATGTTGGTGTGGTGTGTGTTTTTTCTTTGTCTTTCTTTCTTTTTGTTTTTTTGTTTTAGTTGTGGGAGGGGAGGTCCCTTAGGGAATGTAACTTACATCCTTTTCTTTAGTCAACGAAAATTCTTTTTCCACAGACTTTGCTTCGTGCTATGTTGTTTGTCTTTTGCCTTCTTCCCCTAGGTAGCAATAATCATTAACTGGGAATGCTTGAGGGCTACACCCCATGTTGTTATAAGACTAGCTCGGTGAGTAAGCTTAGAGTTGAAAACCTTCCTTTCGTATTGGGTTGTTGTCTATATCCAACTTGAGACTTGAGGAATTGACATGTACTCGGGTGGATTGTTTCTATCAACCTGAGCAATCTGCCAAGGAACATGACTATGGTAAGTGTTAGAATAAATGAATCCTTATATGGATCTTTATGTTATTCAGTTAATAGGTTGCTTGTGGGATAAGTATATGTTCTCCTATATATAGGAGATTGTAATCCTTTGTTATGAAATAATATAGTGGTTTCTGTCTCATTCCACATGGTATCAGAGCATAGGTTAAATCCTAGGGTTTAAGAGAGAGAGAGAGAGAGTACAGTAGCCACCATCGTGGTAGATCCACTGTCGGCAACGGCGGCAGTCCCTTGAGAAAACTCTAACCTAGCATCAGTCGACGCCATCCAAGGCTTGTTATGCCTCCGCCAACTCTGTCCAGAGCCCATCCCCCTCCGCCGGTCTCTCCTTCCAATGCCATCATCTCCTCCGTTGGCTTTCCCACGTCGTCCGACTCGTCCAAGTCTTCGCCAGTTCTGTCCAGTCTTCCAAGCGTCCATCGATTTCGTCCAGGCCAGTCCAGGCCTCCGCCAACGCTGTCCAACCCGATCGCCGTCGGGGAAGGGGGGAGAGGAAGTAGGAAGTGAGGGAGAAGAGGGGGAGAGGATGCGTACCATCGTCCAGCCCAGTCGTTGTCTCCAGCCTTGTCGTCGACGTCATGGAGCCGTCGCCGTCATCGACCTACCTGACGTTGAGCATCGGCCATTCCACCGTCGTCTGCACCGTCGACCGCCATGTTCGTGGCGGTCCAGGCTCCAGTCGGCGCCGTTCAGCAGCTCCGACCCTCCTCCAGTCGTCGCCGGCCAATCCAGGCCTTCCTCCCGTCGTCGTAGGCCAGTCCAACCCACTGGCGGCACCGTCAGGCCAACCGTGGCAGCCACGGCCCCTCTAGTCTCCTCCAACCCCTCAAAGCCGTCGTTTGTCTTCTCAGGCCGTCTCCAGTGCCAATAACCCCGATTTCTCTCTTCTCCAGTGTTGTTCGTCCTTTCCCACGCATCGTCAGCCTTCGGCGGTGCCTCTAGTCGCACTCCCAGGCCCCATCGAGCCGTCCGGCTGCGTTCAGTGGACCATTCCGCTGTCTCTACCATAGATCCTCTGTCGTTGGGTGAGGAGGATGAAGAAGAAACAGTGAGGAGGGAGAAGAGAGAAAATGAAAGAGAAAACGAAAGGAAAAAAACGAAGAGAGAGAGAATGAAAAAAAAAGGGGGGGAGAAAGGTGAGAAAAGGTTGGAGGAGAAAAAGGAAAAAAAAATAAAAGGGTGAAAAGGTGAGAAAATGTTAGAAGGAAGAAAAACAAAGTTATACTTGTCTTAGACGATCTTCAGATCTGACATCGTGTTCGTTGTGTGGACATGTCACATCCACACGTGTTGGTGTAGCAGTCCAGCTACTTATTGATGTTTTTGATCTTGCGTCGTCTCCATTGTGTAGACCTGTCAAGTCCACGTGTTAATGCAGTAGTCCGACTGTTCTGTTAGTATGTTTTTTTTAAATCAAGTCTTCTTCTTCGTATCCATTTATGTAACAAGTTGTGCATGTTAGATGCTCCAGTTTGAGGGGGAGTGTTTGAATAAATGGATCCTTATATGAATCTTTATGTTATCCAGCTAATAGGTTGCTTGTGGGGTAAGTATATATTCTCCTATATATAGGAGATTGTAATCCTTTGTTATGAAATAATATAGTGGTTTCTGTCTCGTCCCACAGTAAGTGTTAGAGTTATTAGATGGGTTATTCTTTAATGGTTATATGGATATCTGTTTACCCTATATGGATACCATTATCACCATATATATGTACTTAGAGTTGATTAATGAGACTTACTTCTTTGTTTTCCTTTAACATAGTATCAGAGTCAAAAGAGGTCCAAATGGAACCAAGTCTACATATATCCCCCCATGTTTAAAAGAGATACTTATTGGATCTAAAATAGATCACAAGTAAGGAGAAGTGTTGGAATAGTCCCACATTGAAAAAGTGAGGACTAAGACTTATGATTATATATAGATGGATCCTTCCATTCATTAGCAATTGGTTTTGAGTTAGATGTTCATATTTCAACATGGTATCAAAGCACAATATGACAATCTACCTTAATGTGTTTGATTCTTTCATGAAACACTGGTTTATTCTTTAGTGGTTATATGGATATCCGTTTATCCTATATGAATATCATTATCACTATATATATGTACTTAGAGTTGATCAATGAGACTTATCTCTTTGTTTTCCTCTAACAGTAAGGAATGTTTCACTGGAGTTTTGTGTGTCAGTGGGGGTCTCAATTGTTGCTCAAGTGCCTTCTTTTTAGAAGCTCATGTTTCTCCTCACCATGGTATCAAATGTTGGCACATGTTAGTGAAACTTTACATACAGGTGTTGTATTTTCAAACTCCAACCACAACACCGACATGAAAATTTTTTAAACAAAAGTGATTTTTTTATTGTGTTTCCACTGACACGATAAAGACACTAATATTTTGATAATGTGTCTATTAAAGTATATGAGGTTATTAATCATTTAATGTTAAATGGGTTATTGGATATCCATTTATCTAGTGGTATCTAATATCCTTATATATGTAATCCTAACTACTCAATAAAAAATAATAATTCTTCTTCTCTATCTCTTCTCACATAATATCAGAGCCTGGGTGCCCTAGCCATCCCTGACTTGTGTCCCCTGGTCGGAACCACCGCCATCCGCCACCGTCGGCATCGCCAGCTCCAGCCAGTCCACCTGTCGGACCATCCAACACCCACCGGTGACTCCAAAATAACCGACTGACCACACTACCTCTTCCAGGCGACAGTCCAGCAACTTCCGACGGCCGCTTCTCCTTCGACAGCCCTCGTCGGAGTCGTTCGACCACAGCCTAGTACCCGTCGGCCCCTCCTTGGCCAGTCCAGGCCACCGACGGCCTCTCAAAGCCAGGGTAGGCCCTCCTCTGACGTAGTCCAAGCTGTTCACGGCCTTGTAAGGCCTCTTCGGCGAATGTCTACTCGTCGATGAGGCCTTCCTGTCCCTCCTTGTCAACCATAGGGGCAGTTCAGCCCAGTAAGGCCATGTTTTAGGCCCTTTCTTCGTCTCCTATCTCCGATATGTGTGGATACGTCATATTCACACTTGGTGAGCAATCCAGTTCACGTATTTGGTTATTTTCAGATCATATATTGGTTTTATTTATCAATTTTCAGTTCAGTATGTCTTCCCGTGATTCACTAGTAAAACATATGAGTGGTACTTCTGAGAAACTTTCTGGCCTAAACTACCTCCTATGGTCACAGAGCTTCGAGACCTTTGTTTTGGCCAATTGGAAACTGAAGCATCTCATCCATCTACCACTTGATGTAAAATCTAACACATATAAGGACTGATTAGCTGATGATGTGGCGATTATTACATGGATAGCGAACAGTATGGAACCCTCAGTTGCACAAGTGGTTATGTTGTTGCGACCTGCAAAGAAAATATGTGACACCCTTCGGCTGACATATGGCCATGAGAAGAATATATATCAAGTCTGTGATATATATGAGTAGTTGTTTACCTTACGGCAGGGAGATCGATCAGTTCAAGAGCACTTCACCGCTCTCCGTGTCCTTTTGGATGAGTTGGATGTGTACCAGCCATTAACTATTGACATCACGTGCCTGCGACAGTATCGAGAGGAGTTGGCAATTGCAGTCTACCTCTCTAGCCTGAACCAGACATCAGTTCTCAGATCAAGGGTCAGGTGTTAGGAGTTGATAGTGTTATGGACCTTCAGACTACCTTTGTCAAGGCCCTTCGAGTTTCTATGGCTGTGCCATCTATTGTGTCAGAGCCATCAGCTATAGCATCCACTAGGTGACGAGGTCATAGTGGTTCCCAAGGTGGAGGTCATGGTAGAGGGGAGACAAGTGGACATCCTCGTTGTGCGCATTGTGGACGGCTGAATCACAGGATAGACAAGTGTTGGGATATTATTAGCCGACCTCAAACGACGAATGTCACTACAGAGCCTCACATTACTACTGCTATTACTGAAGAATAAACATTTACAATTTCCCAGGCAGACTATGAGAAGTTTCAGCAGCTAAAAGCCACAAATTTTGCAGCCATGGCTACTCAAGTTACTTCCTCAGGTACTAGTGTCTTCCATGCATTCAATGAATCCTCATGGATTATTGATTTCGGTGCTTCCTCTCACATGTCAGATACATACAGTTTGTTTACCTACTTATCTTAGTTGTCTGATATTCAGAATGTGGTCATTGTCGATAGTCGAACTTGTCTCGTCTCTGATAAAGGAATGGTTCAAGCCTCTTCACAACTATCTCTTGACAAAGTCTTGTTTGTTCCTAATTTCCTTGTAAATTTGTTGTCTATTAGTGTTATTACCAAACAATTACATTATTGCGTCACCTTCTTTCCCTTTCATTGTACATTTTAGGATTTGCAGACGGCGAAGAGGATTGGTTTGGACCGTGAGTGAGAAAATGGAATGCACCTGCTGGTTCGTGATGATATATAACAATGACTTGCTTCTGTGGTGTATGCCTCCGAGTCTTCCTCCTTGTAACACTACCAGTTCGGTCATCCGTCGCATCAAAAGCTTCAACAGGCCTTACCTTGGTGTTCAATGTCTCCATTCGAGTGTGAGTCTTGTCAGCTGAGTAAGCACCATCATGCTTCCTTTAAGAGATTGCATTTTGTGTCTAGTACGTCTGTTTTTCAATTGGTTCATTGTGATGTTTGAGGTCCATCCAGAGTTCAGTCTGTTTCAGGGTATAGATATTATATAATTTTTATTGATGATTTTTCTAGAGTCTCCTGGGTATATTTACTGAAGGATCGTAGTCAGGTCTATGATGTACTCAAAAAAAATTTAACGAAAATAAAAAATCAGTTTGATGTCACTCCAAAAATTTTACATATTGATAATACACTTGAGTTTGTTCAGAATAGAATTGCTTCTTATTGTGCTTCATTAGGCATTATACATCAAATTTCATGTCCCCACACATCATAGCAAAATGAGGTTGCTGGACATAAACATAGGCATATTTTAGTTATCACCCGCACTCTCATGGTTCATATGCATGTGCCAAAGTAGTTGTGGATTGATGTAATACTTACAACCACCTATCTCATCAATAGAATACCTTCTGCATCTTCTAGAGGGGAAGTCCTACTTTGTCGTCTTAAACCTCAGTCCAGTTTGTTCAGTCTGACCCCTAAAGTGTTTGGGTGTGTGGTATTTGTCCAAGACCTCTCTCTCAGTCTAGACAAGTTGTCACCAAGGTCCATTAAGTGTGTGTTTGTTGGATATTCCAGGACCCAGAAGGGATATCGTTGTTTCCATCTCCCCACTAAGCAATACTTTGTGTCTGTGGATGTCACTTTTTTCGAGTCAATATCATACTATGAGGAGTCACCCCCTTTCGATGTGTCTGTCCCACTTCCATTATGTGTTACTGCAAAATGAAAATATTCAGGGGAGACCTATCTTACCACCAAAGGTCACTCGCCCTTTGTAGGTATACCAGCAGCACCAGCACGCCCCAGTTGATCCCACCACCGAACTATCCTCCTCTACAGATGTAAATCCGCTCACCAGTTCCTCAGACATTCCCAATACCCTATAGAAAGGTACTCGTTCTTATACTACTCATCATATCTCCAACATTGTTTCTTATGATTCACTTCACCCTCATTTTCGTAAGTTTACATTGTCCCTTATTTCTCAGTCTCTTCTCAGGAATCATCAGGAGGCATTTTTTATTCCACATTGGAAGGATACTATGGATGAGAAGATGGCAACTCTTATTGGTCGTGGCACGTAGGAATTGGTGATCCGTACTGCTGAGGCTACAGTAGTCACTTGTAAATGGGTCTACTCCATTAAGTACAAAGTAGATGGCAACATTGACAGATATAAAGCTAGACTGGTGGTTAGGGGTTTCACTCAGACATATGGGATAGATTACAAGGATACGCTCTCACCTATGGCTCGTCTTAAGTCTATCAAAGTGCTTTTGTCTTTGACACTAAAACACTCTTGGCAGATGTGCCAAATGGATATCAAAATCACTTTTCTATATAGGGACTTACAGGAGTCTGTTCTAATGAAGCAACCTTCAAGGTATGTTGCTCAAGAGGCGGATCGTGTATGCAGACTCAAGAAGGCGATCTATGGCCTTAAGCAAAATCCCAGAGCGTGGTTTGAGAAGTTTAGTTAGGTAATTCTTGTTGGTGGATTTTAGAAGTGTGCAGTGGATCATTCAGTATTCTACAGGAGGATAGCTGGTGGATGTGTCATTCTGACTGTATATGTAGACGACATACTTGTGATAGGCAGTGATACTCAGGAGATTGCAAAAGTAAAACATCATTTACAGGCTCACTTTGTGACAAAAGACATGGGGAAGCCTCGCTACTTCCTTAGGATAGAATTTGTGTATGCACATGGTAAAATGGCATTGTCACAAAGAAAATATGTTCTAGATCTTCTACAAGAGACAGGTCTTCTGAGGTGTAAACCAGAGAATACGCCTATTGAGTAGATACCTTCATTCTAGGACAACAGCTCAGAGTTGTTGGAGGATCCTGATCAATACAGGAGGCTGATTAGGAAGCTCATTTACCTGACTGTGACCAAACCTGATATTTCATATATAATTAGTCTTTTGAGTCAGTTTATGCTTGAGTCCAGGAAAGTGCACTGGCTGGAAGCTCTACGGGTTCTATCATACATGAAGAGTGCTCCAGGGAAAAGCCTGGTATACTAGAGAAATAGACATTCTAGGATTGTAACCTACTCAGATTCAGGATATGTAGGAGACAGAGGGGACAGGAAATCCACATCTGGCTTCTGTACCTATGTAGGAGGCAACCTGGTTACTTGACGTAGTAAAAAGCAAAATGTGGTGTTCAGGTCTAGTGTAGAGGTTGAGTACAGATCAATGGGGCAAACAGCTTGTGAGATGATGTGGGTGAAGTCACTATTGGAGCAGTTTGGGCTTAATGTCGATGTTCCTATGTTTATGCGTTTTGACAATCAGGTTGCGATATTCATTGCAAACAATCTCACCTTTCATGAACGTACAAAATATGTGGAGGTTAACTGCAATTTTGTGAGAGATATGGTTATGAAGGGAGTTATTTCTACTCCTTATACTCAGTCCTCTGAGCAGTTAGCAGACATATTCACAAAGAGTCTCAATGTGGGGATGTTTGAGTCTTTATGTAACGAACTGGACATAATTGATATGTGTACTCCAACTTGAGGGAGAGTGTTAGAGTATATGGGGTTATTACTCATTTAGTGTTAAACGGGTTATTGGATATCCATTTACCCAATGGTGTCTAATATCCCTATATATGTAACCCTAACTACTCAATAAAGAAAATAATCTTTCTTCTCTATCTCTTCTCACAGTGTCATTTTTCAACTTTCCAAAATCTAACACAAAAGCAACGCTTAAAACCATGCTCCTCACTTTTCGTAGATTTATCTTCCATGAGTAGGTTGTATTTTGTACTTTTTTTTAATCAAATTTCTCAAGTAGTTGTAGCCTCAGTGTTCTCGAGTGATTCACGCAAGCTTGATAACTTGAGATTGGTGCACTTGTGCATGCTCGGTGCACAAGCTTTAAAATAGAATGATTTTATCTACACAATGGCACTTGCATCCAAGATGATGGGTAGCTCAAAGGATGAATTTGGATTTGAGGATTTTGTCCTTCATGTGCAAAGGTTTTGTGGTTTGCAAAAGCATGTCAATGTGTCTGACGATGAGCCGGTATTGGGTAGCTGCAAAGAGATTGGCCTAAAAAGGTTTAGTTTGGAAAAAGCTTCCAACTTGCATTTTAAGATCTATGGGTGAAATTGGAGTTGAAAAGCTTTCAACCAACACAAAATGAGAGCCTTTTGGGGTTGGTCCAAATAGACAATATCGAACTGAAATCTCTTCCTGAGTTTAGGAGAGAAGGCTTCACAGATAAAGTTATGCTAAAAAGTAACCTACAAACTCTGGAGAGGTGGCTTCTTCCAGAGTAGCTCATTTAAACGATTTCAATCTTTGCTTGAGGACTCTACAGGTGAAATCATTGTTCAAAAGCAATCAGCTAGCTCCCAATGGAATCATGCAGTGATATCAAAGCTCAAGAAGTTTCTGACCTGCGTGCTGCGGTTGGGGATTTTGAGGGTAAAACTGATGTTAAAAAGCAACCACCACAAGAACATGGACGGGATTAAAGAAGAAACATATGCACAACCTTCAAGAAAAGACACCATGGGCTGAAAAATATTTTTGTATATTTTTAATAGATAAATCTTCCTAAAAATATCAAGAATTTTTTTATATTTTCAATGGATAAACCTTCCTAAAAAATCAAGATAATTAACTCACTTAGTTTAATAAAAAGCTAGGATAAAGGATGTCAAATGGTGGTACTTGTTATGATGACTGGTCCTTGCTTTGTTGTTATCTAGCCTTCTGATTTGGGGTACGTATTCTCAACCACTCCATGATGCTTGTCTCTCGGTGAACAACAGGGTGTCGACGCTTTTGTTCTTTAGCAAGTCCTTGTAGCACCTTCTTGTTGCTTTATTTCCTCGTGCATGACAAATCGCTGTCCTCATAGGGAACTTGTATTGGTGGGATGCTGATGGTTGTTTTGTAACATCCAATGATGGTTTTGTAGCATGTTGGCAATTGAACAGCCACAAACTCAGCCATTACAATAGTCTATTGAGGCACTTTGTCGACAATAATGGGCAAGTGATGGATCACTGAAAAGGCACGACGTGGTTTGTGAATCCTACGAGCTAGGAGGAGGGTCCAAATTTACCTTTGCATCAGTGTTGATGTGGATTTTCTAGCTGAATGAGCTATGTGGAGGATAAGGTTCATGACTTCATGATGATGAGGAACATCAGAAACAAGATTGTGCTACACAGGATCTCCTGTAGAATGCTAGGACATATCAAGGTATCTCAATCGTGTGGTGGCCACAATCAACAATCTATACCTATTTTCTGTGGGGACTTTGCTGAGTGTTGAACCTCAATACAACTAGTACTAAGGACTATTGAACCAAACTTTGAAGGTTAGCAAGGATTTCAGGTCCTCTCAGCATGCAGTGGTGGGTTCAACTCATTGCATTTTTTACTTGGGAGTTTGGATTCACAAGCCCAGGAATCATGTGCTGGCAGGCATCTTCTAGTTTTTTTGACAACTCTTCTTCTGGTTTGATCTGGATCAGGATCCGTAAAGCATATGATCCAATCGGCTGAGATCCGACAGATAATGGGGCTTACCCATATTAGTTACCCTAAGTACAAGCTAATCATCTTCACTTACGGCAGGTCCACCTACCATCATAGTTATTTTCAATGAATTTAGCATCTACTCTAGGAGGGTTGATACTAGGTCAAACTTATATGATTGTCATGTCATTGGATCCTAAAATGGATCTTGTGAGTGAACCCATATTGATGGGACAAGCTTTAGCTCATGGGATTAAGTCCCTGATGCAACATGACTGAATACATCACCCTGGCATATGTCGAGTACCAGAATCATTGGATCTGTGAGGTTTGAATTTGATTTTCGGTTGACGAAATTGGTTTTATTGCTTTCAAGGCATGCATGAAAACCCTTAATGCAATCTTGTTAATGTCAGAGCAGGCCATATCAATTTTATCTTCTAAGATCACCGTGCATCAAGGGTACAATTGTCTAGCATTAAATTTTGGGTTGTTTGACATATGTGAGCACCTTCTTCCTAATTAACATAATTGATGAAAATGGTGTCCTGCATTAGGGGCAGTATCAGTTCTTACTGTTCTTCAGGCTGCATATTAATCAAAAAGTTGTCTTTGCATCATAGATGGCCTTGGTCTTGCACTAACTTTTGGTTGGATATATTTAATTGCTAGGAAAAGCTTCAACAACTAACAAAAGTGTTATGAAATATAAGTATATATGATCATCATGAACTTAACCTGAGAAACCACTTTTAGACAAATGATAATTAGTTCCCATGTACTACAATGTTTAATACGACAACTCACCTGAATTGTGTTGCCAACCATGCAGTTGTGCCAAACCTGATCCACTTATGTATAATCCACACATATAGCTTGTATGTGGTCCCATTCTTTCCTTTGAAAGCATTCTTACCTCCGCTATCTCTTTGTACTTTTGCAGGTTATTTGCCCCCGCACATTTTCCTTGGTTTGTTTCCACCTTCTTCCTCCTAATGCTAAAGATGATGGTTATAAGTTGAATTACAAGTTGTTAGAGGCAGTAAATTCAAGTGGAGAATTCTTCTTTACCCACACTGTAGGTTTCATGTGATTCTTGTTCAGTTCATCTATTAGTTATACTTTCTATCAAATACTTCTAAATAGAATTCTCATATTCCTCCAATCATAATGCATATTTACAACCTCAACTTTTTGATGTTCAAAACTATCATATATACTGTTGAAAGTATATCCAAAGGAGTTTCTGAGTTACGTCATTGAACAGGTTCTTTCAAGCAAATTTGTTTTGCGATTCACAGTGGGAGCGCCACTAACTGAAGAGAGGCATATCAGAGAAGCATGGAGTGTACTTCAGCACCATGCTACCATTATTCTAGAAGCAGTGTAGAGGTAAGTTTTCCTGCCGTGAACTCAGTATGCTAAATCTGTCTAGAGAATGGTTTGACTAAATTTGCCTTCCTTTTGACAGTGAGTATGCTGTCCATCTACTTGGAGAACACTGTCTCGGATTCATATTCATTTAAGGTTGTTGAGAGATGCATCATACCATTGTTAATTGTGTACCATATATTTATATATTGGTTGGCATCCTCGGGACTCAAGTTAACAATAATCTTTATTCGCAGTTTTTCCTCTTTTTAAATTTTAATCCTGGTAATGAGTCAATTAAACGTAAACTTTCCTCTTGTGGTGGTAACTTATTTTCTCGATTGTATTGTGGAGGCAAGGTCAATTATGTCCTCTTTTCTTATAATCCAGTGCTGCTTTCAGACAATTTTCAATTGACACTCCTATGACCCTTTGTATTGTGGGGGCAATGTCAATTTATGTCCACATGTTTGATTTCTTGGCTCTTCTGTTTTACAAAGAGCCTTGTCCAAACACTTTAGTCTCATGAATACCTCATATTGAAATTGAATCCACAGTATCGACCTGGAGAGATTGTGGTTAAGTTTTATGATCTGAAGGAGTTTTTTGTAATGGAAAGAGAAACCTCTCCATGTTATACGAGCCTAATCTCAACTCATTTTGATTACACTTTGTACCGTAAGAGTGAAGAATGGACAAGGAATTGATAAAGAAACAAGAATAGTTAAGTAGTCTAATGAGATGACGAATATGAGGAGGCATTACATGCTTACTGGGAGCCGAGGATTCAGATGATCAGATGAAGTACCTTTATAAAAAAGGATCCACATAAATGAGCTCTGATGCCAAACAAATGAGAACAAGGTTGTCAAGACTACTGGCCATATCTAAATGAACTGTTCTAGACTTCTAGTTATTAATTGTGTAAGGACCTTAATGTAATTGTAGAGGGGTGAGTAGAATTTTTAAGTAAAAAAGTTCTTTTCCTAATCGATTGCTTGGCAGAACTATATAATGTGAATGCAGTATTGAGACTATCCTAAGCAGTAAACAACTGTAACATAATCAAAATATATTAAAATATAATTTGTAATAAGATAGAAATGGTGCACAAGCAAAATAAAGTGTGAGAGCAAGGAGACTAGCAAACCACAAGATAAATACGTAACTTAGCTTGGTTCTATCCCAGCCTAACTCAAACTTGGAAGTACCCAATTGGATTTTCTTCATTACATATCACGTTATTCTATTAGTTGTAAAGTCTATGGGAGAATCCATTATTTTCATAAACAGTGTTTTTGAAAAAGTTAACCTGTCATTGATTTTTAAATTCAACATTTTTTAAAAATTTTATACATAAACAAGAAGTTAACGTATTGAAATAATCTAACATAAAATATAAGATTTGGTTTAGCTTTCAAAGAAAAAAATGATTTCATTCAAACTCTAGACAAGAGTAGACATGGAATTTGAATCGAATTGGGTCGAACCGATCAAAAAAATGATTAGCTCGTCGAGACCTGGACCGTGTCGATCTAGCCTGTCAGACCAATCAGGTTGTGCTGGGGCCCACACAACCCATGGCTTGCCTTATGGTAGGCCTGGCAGGTTGGATCGATCTATTGGATCAATCTATTTAAAAATAAATTAAAAAAATATTCATAAAAAAATTATTTTTTATACATTAAAAATTAAAAAATACATAAGATATTCTATATTTTACATTTTTATACTTTTTTATTTTACTTTTTTTTTGGTTTACACTTTTACGTTATGATTTAAGAGTAAATTCAAATTCTAAATAATTTTTTAATTTATTTTTAATTATGATTTTACATATTTTCCTTTTTTCTTATTTAATTTACTCCAAAATAAATTATCACTACTACTATTATTAACATGTATTCTGACAAAACTACATGTATGACTAATAAATGTATGTTTCTATATATATATATATATATATATATATATTCTGAAAAATCAGGCCTACCCGACCTGACCCAGGTTCTACCAACAACGAGTTCAAATGGGCCTAGTCTGTTTGGTCAAGTGGGCCTGGGCCTTAGGCCTGACGTGGCCCATGATCCGACTTGAGCTTGGGCGAACCCAGCCTTCTCTTGAGTCAGGCCAGGTTAGGGCAAAAGTCCAACCAGGTTGGACAATCTAGGACCAGTTCGGTCTATTTTACACCTTTAGACGGACATTTAACTTTTTCTGCACTTATTTGTCATGTTTTTTGCATTGAATAGATGGGTTGGATGTCAAGACATAAAACTAACCATGCTCTTCTCTTGGTTCGTTCTTTTTCATTTCTGGGTAGAGGTCTTTCTTACTGTTGCCTACGTTAATGATATGATTCCTGTGTATGGATGCAACACCTAGAAATGAGCTTCATAAAAAAAAGCAACCGTGTCTTCATTTCTACGTCTGGAACAACATAGATTCTTGTAGTAATGGGATTCTGCTTTATATATTCTCCAAAAATGCCCATGTCATAGGGATTTCAAAAATCCTAGTTCCTTGTAATTGGATATGCGAAATTCCTAAACCAATGTCCATAAATTATTTCAGCAGAAGTAAGAATGGAATGTACAAAAGTAATAGAATTGCTTTCTGAGGGTATATTCCTCCATATCAGACGGGGCATGGCAGAAAGATAAGCTAATCTGCACCGTTTTTTTGTTCCTAAAAAAGGAATACGACCCGCTTCGCTTCAGCTTGCTGCGTTGGATTCGCCACCTTCACCTGAAGAAAAGGAGGAGCTTAAATCCCACGCGAATCGAATGGGCCCGCGAATCCGCGCCTCTTAATAACCAAAACCATCTTGGACTTGGGGGTGAATTAGAAAGCTTGGTCGACCACCATCCAATAGTAGTACTACTCAGGTAAACAATGACAATAATCTGTCTCTACCAAATTTCTTTATTCATGATCCAGTCATTGAAAAGGGATCCCCTTCATGATTCTTGAGTTGGGTACATGGTGATTTCTGTGGTTGTGGGTTTTGTTCATAGTTGTAGTAGAGGCAAAATGGCTGCACTCAAGGATTCAAAAATCTCCCATGTGATTCTTGACCTGGATGGAACACTATTGAACACAGGTTTGCAATGTCTACTGCAATATGCTAATAATGTTTTTTTTTCTATCCCTTTGTTAGTCCTGATTGCATTTTATTTTGTTTATTCTGATAGATGGGATTGTGGTTGAGGTGTTGAGGACATTCTTGGCCAAGTATGGCAAGGAGTGGGATGCCAAACGAACTCACAGGATAGTAGGGAAAACCTCCCTGGAAGTTGCTACTGTTGTTGTGGAGGATTATGAGTTGCCATGCACTGTAGATGACTTCATATCTGAAGTTAATCCTATGTTCTCTAAACAGTAAGGAAAACTGCCCACCAAATCGTCTATTTTTTCTGTTACATTTTTTCTGAAAAATCTCAATGTGAAGCATGAGTAAGTATGCAACTAATCACGCAAATATTGCTTTGAAAGAACACCAAAATAAGTAATATATTTAATTCTGAAAGACATGATAGAAGCGACCTAATCTAACAACTTTTACATAGTTAGGTGAAACCTGAAAGTCGGGACCATTAACCTTCCTTATAAATAACAGATTTGATTTTCTTTTTCATTCTGTCTCGAATAAAATAGGGAAAAAATCCATTTATTAGATCAGGCTGCAAGATAACTTATTACAATCCCCTGACCAAAGGTGCACTTGGATGGTTGGATTACATAAAGTAGGTGTATGGATACTAGCCTCCAAATAAGGGAAATTATATTAAAGTTAGAAGTGATTGAAACTTGAATATTTTTTTATCACAAAATATGAATCTAAATGCGAAACATCAAAAAAACTTTGACCGAAGATAATAAACACATAAACAACATAATTCAAATTCTAATCTTAAAACATAAAAGGAGAATCATAGCTTGATGAACAGCTCCAAATTCAATCCGTGAAACATTAAGTGTAGCTATATACTGATATTCAGAATATTATTTTCTAAGCATTAATTAAATTTTTCATGTGAAGCATACATTTTAGCTGTGTAATCTCAATAGAGAGATGGATATTAAAGCATGAAATTTATATGTAGAGGAGGTGGGTCCCCTAATCCAATACAACCCAGAGCTCACAATCAAGTTACTTTTGTTCAAAACTAAATTCCAATTCTTTTTCATTTTTATTAACCACCTGTCTTCTCCTCACAAAAAGAATATTTTGGGTTTTGTTTGATTTTAGTCAGAGTGTAGAATAGGAAAATAATAATTTACAGAACTTCATACTTGATTCTATAAAATTTTGTCTCAAATGTATCATTTGTTTCACTTCCTTGGAAATTGGCTAGTTATGCAAATACCTTTTTGTATTTTTTCTGGTTCTTATTCCATCAATTTGTTATATTGATCAGACTCTTATTGGTTGTTTTAGGTGGCATAACATTAAGCCCCTTCCAGGTGCATATCGATTGATTAAACATCTGACTGCCACTGGAGTAACAATTGCTTTGGCTTCAAATTCTCCAAGAGCAAATATAGATTGCAAAATTTCTTATCATCATGGTTTGTCTCTTATCTTCTTGAATGAAAATCCCAACGATTGTTCCTTGTAAAATTACAGGAAATTTCTTTCATCAATATGTAGGTTGGAAAGAGTCATTTTCTGTTATAGTTGGCAGGGATGAAGTGAAAATGGGGAAGCCATCCCCTGAAATGTGAGATATCATGATTTGTTTATATCTTCTGGTATTTTACTATAAGCGGCTACATGTAGTGTCTAATTGTTCCTTTTCTATGTTAAAGATTCCTTGAAGCTGCTAGAAAGATGAATGTCGGTCCTTCAAACTGTCTAATAGTTGAAGACTCACTGTAAGTGACACGACTATTTGTCCCTTTATATGTTGTTTCTTCCAATCCTTGACACTCTTGTTTATTGATATATTTTTAAAAAGGGTATTGATAAACTTACCTGAAAATATTATCATGGAACTGTGATCAGTGTGAAAAAACATATTTATGTCCATCATGGAATGGTGATCAACATGAGGGAGATTTATGCTCATTGATGTTGCCTTTATGACTATATGTCCTAACTTCCTTGAGTTCATAGATTAGCGTAACTGATTGGCATGCAAAAGATTGTTGTTTTTAGATTTGAAATTTAAGGGGTAAATTGGTACAAAATACAAGGACTACATGGTGTTGTTTTGTCACTAGGTAAATTTTTGCCCTTCCTCATCTGACTATCTCCTCTGTCTTCTTTCAGCTTTAGCTCTGGAAATATTGTTCCAAAGCTACAACTTTATCTGCAACTTTTCTCTTCAAAAATAATCATAACCATTAGAACATATCAATATGGAGCTTATACTGAGGGTCCACTTAGGATTTTGATAGAGTCCACATTTTTTATAGTTGATTGCCTTCCTACCTGACTTGGTCCATTAACATCATATTTTGCTTAAGGTTTTCTGAAGATTCCATGTATGTAAAAGTCTCTCAGCTTAAATAATACCACCAATAGGAGCAGCATTTCTCAATGACTAACAAAGTAACAATTTAAAATATACAGTCCGGGAATTATGGCTGGTAAAGCAGCAGGAATGGAAGTGGTTGCTGTATCATCAATTCCCAAACAGGGCAGTCTTTTCGGTTCAGCTGATTTGGTGATTAATTCTTTGCTTGATCTGCTGCCTGAGAAGTGGGGATTGCCTCCATTTGAAGACTGTACACTCATGAAACCCTTTTGCTGTCTCTTGTGTATTATGGATTTCAACTTCAGACTATTAAATCTTATGCAAGTCACCATCATCTTGCAGGGTTAGATGAGACATTGCCAATTGAGCCATGGTTTATTCGAGGCCCGGTTATCAAGGGCTTTGGCCGTGGCTCAAAATTACTTGGAATCCCAACAGGTGCTGCATAATTGAAAAACGCCATTCACTTATTTTCCAAGTTCATGTTTATGCAACTATGATTGACTAGTTGTGAAAGTGATTGAGATTAGTTCGCAACAGAATTACTGTTGCTTAATTTCTTGACAAATTTCTCCAACACTCCTACCTTTGGAGAATTTAAGTAGCCACACAAACACCTTTAGTGTTACACTTCAACTCGTCACTTTTTGATATCACATTCTGTGGTTAACCTTTTCGTAGCAGATACCACAGATTTGAGTCTTCATTCATGTAATTGGCATCAAAATTGCTTTTTGCCTAGGCATGCTAGTCCGACTGTTGCTTGACAAATGAGATATAACTAGTTTACTTAATGATATTGCAGATCAAGTTAACTTTTTTTAGTTGTTAAATCTTTGATTATTACATTGTGCACAAAGTAACGACTGTAGAGTCTAGAATATTTTGGGATTATTTAAATATGTTGCATGTATCCTTATGCATATAGTTTATGTTATACATGGTCATTTCCACAGCCAATCTGCCAGCAGACAACTTCTCAGCTTTGCTTTCAGAGCAGGCCTCAGGAGTGTATTTTGGCTGGGCTGGGCTCTCCAATAAGGGTATCTACAAGATGGTCATGAGTATTGGCTGGAA
>JAMKQA010002843.1:0-29717 GCA_024699735.1 Posidonia australis
CAAAGCCGACATTCCATAAGCAAGAGAGAAATCAATAGAAGACCGATTTATCGGGCGTACGAGGGTGCCTAACACCTTCCTCGTACGTAATAGGGATCCTTACCCGCATTTCTGGTTTACGAAGACTTTTTCTTTTATTGTTTTGCACGATTTTCATGTTATATGGTTTTCCTCGTCTTCCATTTGAATAGACTAGGTGACGACTCCTGCATTTTTGCATCATTTCATTTTTGCCGTGGCTTTGCCGACTTTGGCACACACACACACATATATATATATATTATTTGTTGCCATCCTCGACGGCATGGTTACAGAGACCATATATGTTTCTTATTGCCATTATTTGTAATATCACATCATGTATTATTTTGATCATACATTCAAAAAAACTAACCTACATGCCTTTCTTCATCATTATACTTGAGTATACATGAAAGTCATATATAGGTATGCTCGGCGTTCATTCATTTTGAATGATGACTCGCTCATCGTGGCATAACTCGCTCGACTGCTGATTATAGATGTTAATCCATCGCTCGGGGTATAATGTCTATTTGGACCTAATACTTGTCTACCTATCTTTCAAGTCGATCGATAGGGCCAAACTACAATGCTCCATCCTTTTGACATATAATAACGGATGTAATATGACATTATAAATTGAATCCATACTGACATTATATTTGATTTATTTTAACATTAATTTAATTAAATCATGTTTAATCTCATAACTAGATTGATATGATATCAAAATTTCATATTTAAGCATGTGTTTTATCGACATAATATTTGATAATATTTTTTTAATTCAACATCTTTCACAAGCATCATGTCTGTTAATATATTAAACTTTGACTTTATATTCGAACATACATAAAATTAAACATAATCTCGGCCCTAAAATTGGTTGTTTCCTTTAGTGAAGCCACCAACCATTAAACTCTGGATAGGGACTCATCTCTACACATTTTCTCATCCCATGGTGCTTCCCTGATACTCCAATGAGCCCTCAACCTTGGAACTGTCACGTTCTAGCTGACTGTCTTTGTGACAGTGAATGGATTCGACGTCACAGAGAAAGGCTGATTAACTTATAATTCATGCATATTTTATTCTCATATTTATCTATTTTGTATATAAATAATGCTACTCGAAGTATTTTATATAAATTTTGTAAGAACGTGAGGACTTAGAAAAAATCTAAGAAAAATAAGATGAGAAAGAATAATTGTGTCAGAAAAGAAAAGATTTTTGTATGGAAAATTCTAGGGCTACGTCAGGAGGTCAAATATACATTTTCCACGTACTTAAATACTGAAAAAATATCAGCCAATAAGTAGAAAAAGTCAGAGAAATTCCTAGATGACATGGACTCCTCCCAGACTTCCAGATGCAGATACGACACCTCCCATGCTCTTGAACTAGATATTTTGATTCGATCTTCTTTGGATATGACTCTCACTTATAAATATATTGGATTCAAAATCAAATTTTGTATTCAGATTCATCTCAGACGTAAGGAAGTCTTTGTAAGCCTATAAAAGAACCTCTTATGTAGATCTTAGAGGATCATCTTCCACCTTTAAGCTTAGACTATTTTTCTGTTGTTGTGGGAGATCTTCAAGTTCCTCTAGTGTAATATCAGATTTTATTAATAGAAGTTTATTTTTCATCTCAATTATGTATTACACCTTTCCTTCTTCATCTATTATTTTGATGTTTTTAGTTATCATGTTAGGCTAAATTTTTTACATCTAGGGTTCTTGAAGTTAGATCTAGGATATGCTTACAATATTTATTCTCATCTCATCTTCTACACTTCAAGATTATTGACACTTTCTTATTATCTATTTTTTACAATTATATTTTGATAAATCATTATTAATCACATATTCTCATGGTTTATACTTAATGATTGTTGTTTAGAAATAAGAAACGTTTCATATATCTTTTTATCTTGGTATATTATGCTAACATGCATCTAGATAGATCATCATAAAATCATGTTTCTTTATGATTTATTCTCGTTATTGACATGTTAAATCTTGATATTGCATAGTAAGTGTTTTATCTTCATGCATTATTCTTGTTTAACAAATAATCCTTACTAATTAAAACCTATTGCAAAAAATGAGATAAACTAGATATTTGCCTGATTCACTATGATTTAATAGATAGAAATTCTAAATGTGTTTTTACTATTGATAGTCTCTTTGTGATTCCTTTCTTTTAATTAACTTTAGATATAATTTATCATCTCTCTTAATTTTCTGATTCGTATTTCACAATCAATGTTTCGAAAGTCTCGAGTCTCTGTGGAATCGATCCATATTTGTATCTATACTACATAGTACGTCGTGCACTTGCGGTTAAGTAAAACGTTTACGTCAAAGGCCCAACAAGTACAAGTTGCATGCCTACACCTACACTGCATAGCATAACCTTGGCCTTCATTTCTACCTTCCTCCTCCATACTTAAACGACCCAAAAAAGGTTTCCAATGTTTGTAGTTTGTTTCATGGCTGCAAGAACAAGGAACCACCGACGACACACCAAGGAGGTGGGGAGACGTGGCCAAGCACCATGGATTCAATCCAAACCCATAGAAGTACTCTCCTACATCATAGCATGCTTTCCCGATGCTCGCTTGCATGATTTGAATATTTTAAATCCGCCATTGTTGCAATGAAGCCCGCAGTCTAAAACAGAGTGCCTGGGGCACAACTAATATGTGCAATATCTAGAAACAATTAGTAAGTGCAAATACCAGGTGTAATTTTGCTCTAATACAAAGCACAAAGAGTAGGGCTGAGTCCTGTCTTGCATGATTTTACCTTTGGCTTCTAGATCAATTTTCTGAGTGTGTTTTCTACATCCATTTGCATAGCATCTTGTACCCAACTCTAGGCATAAAGTAAGGAGCTAACATATACTTGAATTAGCCACATATGCGAGCGAGTTAGGCAAGAAAAACTAACTCGTCGGCGTATAAGGGTGTCTAACAACTTCCCCATGTGTAATGGGAGTTCTTACCCTTTCTTTGGCACTCAATGACATATGTTCAATGTCCATTTGGCACAAATCATCGCAATAGCATACCTACATTATTTTGTTGTATTTTCATTTGCATTTGATTTTTCTCGTCTTCCGATTTCAAATAGACTAGTTGGTGACTCCTTTGTTTTCTTATCTTTGTCATTTTGCTTTCACCTTGGTTTCTCATTATGACTTTATCGGTCTCATGCGTTTGGCGCCTTCCGTACCATGCATAAAGTAGTCACCAACATGGTCACACTACCCATACAAATTTTTTTGACCCATGGCTTAATTTTGACGTCTTTAGGGTTAAATGGAGGTCTCTCAATCCCTGATAACAAATAGATAGCTCTATCATATGCTTAAATGAGACCATCTCCTAAGGAAAATAAAAACAACAAAAGTTGTTGACTTTCTTACCAACAAATTGAATGGCGAGGCATGCACGAATACATGATAGTCAGAAAACTTTCTATTCTTTGCAAAAGCAATCTCATGTCTCTAGATCCACTTCACATGAAGGATCAATGCGAACATCTATGAGGGAATACAATACAAACATGATGTATCTTAAACCTCAAACGTTTAGAATATTTACTTAAAATTTTTCCTTCACAGCAAGACACAAGTGTAACAACCACTTGCTAGACTAAATCTCCTTCTTAAACATATTTCCATTACTTGTACTCTCGTATGTGGTCCACTAGCTCACAGATTAGTAATTGAAGAATTTCAAGGATCCTACGTTGTATGATTCAGCAACATTTGAGTGCATATCTTGTAACGCTCACCTTGGAATCAACAATTTCCTTAGTATGTCGGAATTCAAATACTAGTTTATTTCTTTGGCCTTTAAAGTAAATCTCTACATGAGTATGCAATTGCTTTGAAGAATCTCATCAACCTAGTGAAAAATTTGTCAAAATAGACGAGAAAGGTTCATAAATGTATAATTTCATCATATGATATAGATTGAATTGAAATCTTGAAATTAATTGTAAGTACATTACAATTCATAAAGATGGATGCAATCTTCAAAACTTTAACTGTAATATATGTATATACCTTTCCTTTGTTGGTGCATCACAACATTGAAGAACTATAGCTTTGAAATTCTCTTCTAAGTGAGACAAACAACAAGAATGATAGGAATTCAAAAAATTCTTAGTATTGCAATACTCAAATCCTTACGTCTATCAGAAACAAAAATAATTCTTACACTTGGATCAACAACTTCTTTCTTGTTCTTAAGAAACCAATCTCAACTTTCATTCGTTTTTGCATCCACTATCCCAAATGTCAAAGGAAATATTTCATTCTTACCATTAACACCAATGGCATCAAGTAACACATCAAGATTTTTTGTTTTCAAAAATGTTCCATCAAGAATGAAATCTTCTTAGTTTCGTATGATCTCCATTTTTGTTTTTTACTTTGGTTGACTCCCATATATTTGGTATTCACCAGTCATATATTCTTCTACTTGCAATATTGTCCCATGAATTTGGGTCAGACATTTAATAAAAGATTATGAAGTTGTTTGCATTAGTCCATCCAAATCGTTTGTACTTTGCACATAAACTTTCAAAATAGGCAGTTAATGATCAAATGTCATGTCAATCATATATTAAACATCCAAAACATAAAGCAAAGGAATTTTGCATTTCTCCTCGCTAAACATTGAATAACTTAGTGAAATGTGTCTGGAGTGAGAATTTTTCAATTTGAACAGGTAAAAGCAAGTAGATTGTCTAGAATTGTATCTTTTTGTACATAAGTTATTCTACTCTCAAATTGGAAATAGTAAGCAATCAACTTTCAAATAGTTTTCTCCATAACAATACCTAGTATATCAAGACAATTTACAGAGTATATTAATTTAGTAAACAAAGGACACAGTTTATAATTAAATTGTTTAAAGTTTACGTCTTGTTAATTAGAATTTATTCCCTAAAATTAACAATTGATGAGATTTACAATTTTTCTTAACAAAGAAAAATCAAACAAAACATTCATCATGGAAACCCATTGTTAAAACATATATCATAAGACTCTAAATCAAGATTTTATATGAAATGACACTCTATCACAATCTTCAAAATCAAAAAACTTATTGACCGAAAACACTCATTGTAATCTTCTAAAACAAAGTACCCATTATTAAGACACACCTAGCATGCACATCACATAAACAAATAAAAAACTCATTTGGAGAAAAACATAAACTTAAAAAAGATCATGAGTGGAAAAGCCTAACTTGAGTCTCAATGATCTCTACAGGGAACTCACACACAATCTACACTAATCCTGGTTGCTCTCTAGCGCACTGTTTTAAAGGGTTGGCATGGGACACATGAAGAGTGGTAGTAGGTGAAAGAAGGATAAAGTGGTAAATAAATAAAAGAAGAAAAGGTTAGAATGAAAAGCTCTAACATTATTAGGGGGTTTTTAACCTTTTGTCTTTAAAGTAAAAGTTGACCGGTCAATATCCTTATCGTTAAGTTTCATCTCAAGATGTGTTCTATAATTAATTTTCCCCCGAAAATAAAATAATCTGTCTTCGTTGGAACATCCATTTTTAAAAGGGCAGGTCAGTTCTATTTTAAGTTATAATTTTTACCTTTGCTTTCAGCAGAAGTGACGTTACTAGGCGCTATCGACGAACACTCCTTTCAACCTGGTCATTAATCTCCCAACATTATCTAATTTAACGGACTACTTACATTACCTTCCATAGTAAGGTTTCAAGACTTCTGTTTCAGGACGCCTATCTTTGCTGTTTCAGTCAGGATCGATCATTTGTTTGTTATATACAAGTTGTACTTATTCAGGGAAGCGAAGTATTTTCCATCACCTGTAGTTTTTCTGAAATATTTTACCTACGAATATGGATTCTCAACGTCCTGATGGCATGATAACAGCAGAACATCTAAACAATGCACTAACGTGGTGCCAACCATAATGATCCATAATTCAGTCAAGTCACGTCTCCGACCAAACAAATTTTGCTTGGGAGTGAAGCAGTGAATAAACGGTACAATATGACAATAATTACAAGGAATGGTTCTGTCATAGCAACTCGAAAATACAATTCCGGTAACCATATTGAACAAGAGCTGTCAATCTCGTTCAAATCTCATTATAAAATCCGAGTTACTGCAAATAATTAGAACTGATGGCACTTCTCAGAAAGAGACGGAGATAAGAGGGACAGAGCATCAAAACCCACTGCACGTGGATCAAACCACGAAAAATTGAATGTTCAACAAAAGAAATAATGTCACATGACTATTAACTTGTGGCTTCATACAGTTTCATTCTCTTTATCATTGGGATCCCTTGGTACTCGAGAAACCACAGTAGGTTCATCAGAATTGACAGCGTTCCTCTCTACAAGAGGGTTGCTGTTTGGATGAGTTGGTCCTCCCATTGCCCGTGGTAATTTCAGCGGAATATCATCACTTGCCTTAGGGGGGTCACCGGCACTGTTCTCTGGCTGAGGAGCTAGTTGTGCCACTGGAACAAGCTGAATTGCTGTTGACTTCCGCCAGTTCTTTCTTTTATTTGGTTTAGGGGCATTGCTACTGACCTGTGGAAATAGCCAATGTAAGTTATTTAAGAATAGTTGATCAAAATCAAAATAAATGGCAGGACAATCAACAATTACATTATAAAACAATGATTACAATATACACAATTAATCTTTGTAGTGAAGAAATGCACTAATCTGACAAACGAATTGAATTGAACATATAAACGAATTGAATTGCACTAATCTTACCACTTTATTGCCAATATCTGATAATGGTCTTCTTTGTGGTGGCATGTTTTCAATTAGGGAAGAGGATTTCTCTGCTAGCGCACTCTGAAGCAAGATCACACCCTCTGAGGCAAGCACCAGAGTTCTATCACAAGGAGCATGCTCATCCATATACGTTTGCATTTCTTCTGGTCCTTTCTTGATGCATCCACCTTCCCTGTTTGCACATTTAGATATCATACAGCTACATGAATCTCCACAAGGGGTGTTTGCCCCTCGGCACTCACATTTCTTAGTTTTGCAAGATGAGCTTTTAGAACAAGTGCAACATATATTGTGCTGGTTCTTTGGAACATCAGGAGCAGTTTTCTCTCCAGCCACTTCCGGTTTCAAGGGATCAATTTCATTAAGTGTAGATTTCATGGCTTCAGTTGCTCTTCTTGATCTCCTCCTAGGCACCTTTTTCATAGATTCAACCCATTCACCATCTGAGTCTTCTTCTTCGGTTCCAAGGAAGTCTGATTCTGACTGTTCTGAATCTGATGTGTCCATATCCTCCCACAAGTCATCATTAATCGATGCACTACCAAAGAATTGAGTTTTTCTAGGTGCCTGTTGTAAAAAAAATTTAAAAAAAAAGAGTAAAAAAAACTAGATGTCAGGGTTGAGTTGAAAATTCACTTACATTAGCAGTCTAGAACTAGAGATGACAGATGAATTGTATTATATGAAATTTAGTACACGAATGCTCAAACTTGAAATAGAATCAATCTATGACTTGATTAGATTTTATAAACCTTGCATAGAGATGAGATGTAAAAATGAGAATACTGGCATGAATTCAACATGAAATTGAGCAAATTACCTTGCGTAAAATACGGAAATGTTCATCCTCTCTAAAGCTTGAGGTACGAGAACCTAAACTTGCACTGGCCTCCGTGGCAGGATTTGCAGACACAAGCCTCTGTTTACAGATTTCCATAGATAACAAAATAAGAAACATGATAGGCAGTAAATTAGCATCAAAATAACACTGACGTCTTTAATACAACACCTAAATAATAAAAACATATATTGAGCAAAATGAAAAAATGTATATAATAAAGGGAAAATTTGCCATTCACTCTTGCTATTGTGGTAGACAAGATGACAAACATGTGAATCAGTGAGGGATAAATACTGTCTTTTTAAAATTTAGTGACATAAAATGGGCAGATTAAATGCCAACTCAAATGCACATGAACACCAACTTATTGAAGGAAACCTGAAAATTAACTGAATTATACAGGAATAAACATATTGTGTTTATGCCATCAGGATTTCTCGTGGTCGCAGAAGTGCATAGGTCCTAGTAGAAAGAAAAATAGAACATAGATCAACATATACCTAGGTGTCAAATTCATTGCCAAGTTGCCCACTGAAGAAGCATAGGTAGGCCGTAGATGAACGATTGTTCCAGATTTTTTTTTTGAAAAAATATAGATTGTGAAATCCTGTGAAATATCCTCCTAAATTTAGTGTTCACTGACTAAATGCCAAAAATTTGATGTATCTGATAGCCTATAACTGAAGATGAAATGTCAAACATTGATATTTAGGCACACAATTACATTTATTGAATAAAGCAGAAGTATCAAAATTCTTGTACCTTCTCCTGAATTTGCATCACTGCCCTTTGAGTTTCAAGCTCTCTTATTGAACTATTAAGTGATACAATTTTCTCTTTGAGATCCCGCATCAGTGAATCCTTTTCCAAGCAAGCTACCTCACTATCTCGTAGTTGACATCTGGTTAAAAAAATAAAAGAAAAGATAAACATCCTGAAACAATTCCTTACTGAGATTTTAAATTGTTCTGCAGGGAACTACTTTCACGTGATTAGTTTTTACAACATAATACTCTACAAAGAAGTACCTTGAAGAAGATGCTAAGTTGAACAAATGATTCATTAGATTTTTTGCTTCAGAAACTGATCGGACTTGATTCCAACGTCCACGACCACTAAAGACACGCCGTTCTTCTGCTTCTGAAAGTTGGGAGGCCATGGATACAAGAGTACTTGATGATGTGGCTAGCATATTTTCAAGGGCAGATATTCTAGAATTCCTAGCACTTGGAGACATCGTGGTGGGACAATCACTGCATATTAATGCAGGATTTCAGTTATGAATGTAGAATAAGAAACGAATAATATCTGCAGCAGTCAGAACGTGTGTACTTCAAAAGGCATACTGACCTTAACTTCTTCTGCCTGTATTTTTCGTATTCATCCTTTAGTTTTGACATTTCATTGGCCATGGCAGCTCTCCTATTTATCAGAGCAAGAGAGAAAACAATACTTTGATCTTTGAATAGATGTATTAACCAATACAAAAAACAACACAGTTTTTCAACACCATAAAGAGATAATGGTGTGTGCCAAAAATAAGAAAACAGCAAGAATGAACCATATTAATTCTGAAAATATAAAGTGCCAGAAATGAAGCAATAAATCAAGATTGCTGCAAAAAAAGAAGAAGCAAAAGCAAAAGAAAATGAAGTCAACATTAAGGATTTGTTGGCTCAACTGATAATTTTGACAATTATATAGTAACAACAGAATGATTACCACAAACGGTTACTGCAAAAGAAAAACTAAAGGAAACCAATGTAACAAATTGGGTCAAAGAAAGATAGTGCTAATCACATTCAGAAGTATGCAAGAAATTTATACACAATGCATGATTTTTAAAATGTACATTAAAGATTGCTAAACAGTCTTACGCTTCCAGCTGCTTTTGGTACTCAGAGCGAACTTCATGCACTCGCACTGTAACTTCAAGTTCATGCTCAATTGCTTGCATCAAAGCCTTCAAAATTTAAAATAACTTAATCTCTTGAATCAATTTATCTTCAAAAAGAACTTGACAGCATGTTAAACAAAATAGATTCAATTTAACCTACCTGAACTCCTCGATCATTTAGGTTTCCGGAACCTACATGACCTAAAAAACAACAGAAATGATCATATGGAGTCAACAATATACACTCCGAGATGTATACAGGATAAGCATTCTTACCAGGCATTTCACGAGAAGATTTCTTAGCTTCCAGTACCTCCTTTAATCTTTTGGTAGCCATGGATGCTTCTTCAGTCTTCCGCTGCAAAACCTTCAAATGAAAGAGCAGCAGCTAAGAGGAACATGCCTTTGCCCATTTCAGAAAATTTTACAAGCAGTCAAATTAAGTTCTGTTTGGAAGATTAATTGCTCACTAATTTGAAAACAATTAAATGACTGGGTTCTCGGGCACACATGTGGCATTCTTGCTTCAAACACTGTCTGTGACAATGTTATTATCAGATAAAAAAGTACCAACAAAACTAGCATTACCATTTTTTGCCTCTGATTCAGGGCAAGTAGCTTGTGCATTTCATATTCATTCCTTCGCCCTTCCTTCTTGAGCTACAAATCAAAAAAATTATAAAAGAGCATTATAAACATCAGATACAGAAAATAGATGTAAAACATAAAGGATGTTAGAAACTGCAACAGAAAACAAATTTATTTTATTAAAAGTATAAGTTGACATGATACCTGAAGAACCTCTTTTTCTCTTGAAGCCTTCCAAGACCTAAATTGTTCTGATTCCTGCTTAATTTTATGTTGCAATTGCACCTAATTGATATGTCACAGCAAAACTTCAATAAAGAATATCCATGTCTCTCTACCACAAAATTGATATCATTTCACTAGGAAAAGACAGAACCTTCTGTGATTTTATTCTCTGAATCTCTTCCTGCAATCGCTTGGCTGCATCATCACTCTTTTGCTTTTGCCTCAAAAGCTGAGACTGTGCTTCTTGCTTTTTCTTCAATTCCGACACCTATAAGAGAAAACACATTAGAATGCGATTTGATGGGTAGAATGAAAATTCATCACTCACAAACCTGAGATTCAAGAATATTCAACTTCTGGAGATAGTCCTCTTTAAGTTTTTTAGCACCATCATCAGGTGTTGATGAAATATTTGCAAGGTTTAACCGAAGGTCCTCAATCTCTTTCTGCAGACATAAGTTGAATGTAAGAGACATGCATGAGAATATTATTAACGTTGTACAAATTATTTGACAGATGGTGCTTCACCAGCAGCACTTTCTTCTCGTGTTCCAACTCTAATAACTTCTTCTCATAGTGCTGCTTGAGAACTGATGTATCTGTCTTTGAGAACCGTTTCATTTCCTCCTTCAATAATAAAAGAAAATTAACAGTGAATACAGAGCACATAAACATGAACTTGGCGGAGTTACTGTATGTGTCAGTATGATGGACCTAATAACTCTAAAAAGGATAATTCAACACACAAAGCTAGTGAACACTCAAATACAAAATATTGCATATTATTACTACATTTGGGAACTGCTTCCATTTTGTTGAATCAACTACAAAATCCTCTGATACTATAATTCTCAACATTCAGCTATATGAGTCTCAAAATCATGCTCACATACACTCACACACACTTGAATGTGCATGAGTCCAGTAGAAGTAACATTGAAAAGTCCCATGCAACTGTAAGTGTGCCACCACCAACAACCTGTTGCTGTTATAGTTGCATTATATTATGATTTTGACTCAATGGTGTTCACAATTTACACATTGGACTTAAGGCATATCTGTCACTGATTCACCAAACATGGTTAACCATTCCAATTATATTGCTCATTTTGATGATATCTCTCAAAGAAGCAAATAGATACATATAGAAGAAAAAACCAAGATTGGGAGCAGACATCCAAGTATCCATATTGAACAATAAATCAAGAATCTAGTTTGACAAGTGTCCTCTCATGCCGATTGTCTAAAATCAAGCGAAGGAAGATAGTTTAAAACATAAAAAGGAAAAATTAGGATCACACACATTTGGAAAAGATATGCAAGAGTTTGTTTTACATTGAAATAGACACTTAGGTTTATTACAAAAAACAAAAGGCAAAACATCACAACAACCCTTTTTTACCCACTCACTTACATGACAAAGTGTTAAAGTGCATCACACAAATGAGAATGCGAATAAGTTTTCTATAAATTAAAACCACATACCTCTTTTTGCTCAAGTCGCATATCCAGTTCCTTGAGCTCATTCCCCAGCTTATCTTGCAAGGAGGAGTGCTCAAGCTCCTTTTCTTCTTCTTCTTCTTCAATTTCTCCTGCAAAAGGTCCGTGCCAATGACAAAAATGAGATAGGTCTAGCATTATTATTAAAATAACAAGACTAATATATATAATCTAATTTATAGGAATTTCATAGAAAGAAACAGAGAAACGTTGATTGAAATTGATGTTTGTAGACTATTATTAACCCTCATCATTATACATATGCATAACAAAGAAAAAGTATATGATAAATTTCAATCAAATATGGTAAACCCACCTGAAGCATTCTCTTGCAACCTTGCCAGAAACTTGTTCTTCATTTGCAACCCATCATCATCATCAAAATCAAGGCAACCCACAGCACCAACTGTGCTAGCACTGGAGCTACTACGGAACTGCAATATTTCCATTTCCAACTCTTGAATCTTGGATATGTGACCCTTCAGCAAATCAAAATCCTAGAGGATCATAAACAAATAAAGAATTAAAGATCGATGAGAGAGGTTAAATTTTCATACATAAACATTTCACATGCCAAATTGATATGGAAATGTTGGAGCAAACCTGTGTCTTTTCAAAATTATCAATCTCATCCCAAGGCTTCCCATTCCGAGCAGAATCAAGCTTCAAAATCAGCTTATCCTTTTCAACCTAAGCATTGAATAATTTATGAATAACATTGGGAGAATCTTGAATAGATGTACGAAACAAATGCCTTACAATTTGTGTTTGGCAACATTGACCTATTTTTCAATTAGTGAAAGATTGTTTTTAGGTTAAGTTATGCATACCTAAATCCTTTCTTGCTACTTCTAGCCAAGAAATCTAGATTTTTTACACCATTACAAGGCAAAATCAAAGTAGAATAAACTATTTTAGAAAAAAAGGCATCATAGTAACTGGTTTGATCACACAATTTTGAAGAGAATGAATTGCTACAGAAAGCTCATATGAGATCAAAAGATAAGACTATATTTTTTCAAAAACAGCAAATTAAGTTATTCAAGTGTAAAATTACAAGGCAAATTAAGATGGTTAAAAAAAACACTGATAAGCAAGTAAATTAAGGAACCTCTGCATCAAGAACACGTTGACGCAGTTCTGAGTTGTTAGCTTCGAGCATTGAAATTCGATGCTCAAGGGCCTGCAAACAATAATTAAGATCATAAAGAAAAAAATCGATCAGTGATAACAAATAATAAAAATAATTATGAGTCATATATCAACCACAAGAATTTATCCTTCAAAAAAAAGCTACAAGAATTTCACACGACCATCATTGGCTGCTTAGCTTTATAGCAATACCAATCAAAAAGAAGTAATGTAAACTTTGATTTGCTGTCCAAATAAAATAGAAAATCGTATAAAAATTCATTAGATTAATAAGAAAAAATAATAGGATAACTTGAATAACCTCGGCATTAAATGCACGTTGGCGGAGTTCTTTGTTGGTTGCTTCCAATGAGGAAATACGACTTACAAGGACCTAACAAATAAGATAATAGTCACTCAAGACATCAAGGATCACAACTATGAAGACAAGAATGAATAGAGTATGTTCAGTACTTTAGTATACCTGAAGCTCTTCAAGTGGTGCACCGCCACTCCGAAAACAGAGTAGCTCTGCCTGTAACTGTTCTACTTGGCTACGCATCCTTTGCATTTCAGCAGCAACTGGATCACGGTTTACCTAACAGTACAAAGAAAATTTTCAGGTCACCAAAGTACAACAAACCAAATATAAGAGAATTTCCATGTTCAGTAAGTAGTCACCACTGCTTTGTTTTGGATGTTTCGTGCACGATTGGCATACTTCAATGTGTTAATTGTTTCCTCGGCATTTGTATCAGCAGGACTAACACAAGCTACATGAGAATATTTGACAGATTTAGTACCAAAAAAATTGGTAAAAGGCAAACTATTTTGTGAAAATCAAATTGTTTGAGAAGAAGAAAAGAAATGTCTCACCAATCATCACGGTTTTGCTGTTCCCACCCAAAGAATCCTAATGAAAGAAAAATGAACTATATTACATACTTAAAATATTTTTTTTGGTTAAATATAAAATCGTATTATCTGGTGGCTTGTAATTGTAAAGACTAGAAACTAGAGTAATTTGAAGATTGAAAACACAAAAACAGGGAATGGTGTAATAACATTAACAATTATAATCTTTCCAATAATTTACTGAAATGATCATAAACATCAATCATCAATAAAGGCATCAACTAAGATAAGGAGCAAAAGTAAATTACAAGTACAGCGGGTTATGGTCCATGCAAAGTAAATGTTCAATTTAACAACTAGGTGCTATCCCCATGTTGCGGACCTCATCATTAGACACATGTTGAGAAGATTAAAAAAGGGGGCTAAAATAGTGCAACATAAGTTCATGGGAAAACCTGTTAAACTAGTCTATTTCATTCTAAGCTAAACTTGTTGCTAAATTAAACATCCTTATATAATGTTTCCCATAAAATTATCAACTTAATCGACATATCAAGCTAGAAATGGTGCAGAAAAAAGGTCCATGCCTGCAATAAGCGTGTCAGCTTGCTATCACGATATGGAACATGTCCTCCTTCTTTCCGTTTTTTCTCATCCCCCAATGCACTAATCACATTACCAAGCGCAAGCAGACCTCGATTAATGTGAATACCTACATGATTAAGAAAATAATCAGTTGTGTCTTTCAAATAATCTATAAATAGAAATGAATTTGTTGGAATGATTATAATATTTAGAATTCACCCTCTTTTAATCGTAGGCCATCAGCTCCCGTCCGTTTCGCACGTTCTGAGCCAGCCAGATCAACTAAGTGAAGCTTAGCGCATAATATATCATCACCAATTTCCTCTCTAGCTGCTCCAAGGCCAGCAGAGTGGCCATTTCTCTTTTGCTCCATGGTAATCGTAAATATAGCATGAGAGCGACTATAAAAAGCATAGGCTAAGATTCAGTATTGTGAAAACTATGATAAATGAAGCATGTTGAAAGAGTGCAGGAACAAACATAATATTCAACGGCTGAATGTTGTATTTATTTAAAGATATGAAAAAACACAACATATAAAGGAGCAGAGATTAAGACTTCAATGTTGACATTTTTCTAATTGGTATTAAGCTAGAAGCTTCTTTCAATGTTATTAAAAGCAAGAGAGATTAGATAAAAGGTCATAATAGGAATTATACGAAGTTTATGATGGAAGAGAAAAAAACCTGGATTGGCTATTCATGTTTGTACTTCCTGTTGCACGAGATACAGAACCACGTGCTAGAAAGGATGCCATTTCTTCCTTTGAGCAGACTTCAGCCTCAGTAACACCGGCAAGACTTATCCCACCATTACCTGTTTCCCTAATTTGAATTGGAACACGTGCAGGTATGACTGGTTTGGCTAAAGAAGCCCCTTCGTTTCTCCAGTTATGGGAACTCGTGTCAAGCAAATCAAAAACTTCTTCCTTAAAAATCTGTTAATCAAGGAGCTAAATGTTAAGGAACGAAGCTGGTCGATGAAGAAACTGAAAAAGAATCAAGAACAAAATTAAAAATAAATGACCTCTATGAATGACACCCTAATCAAAAACTCTGCAGTCTCCTTCATTGCTTCAATTTTCTTAAAAATTGAATCCATAACCTTGGGAATGATCCCGTTACCACTGTCATCTCCTGTATAGTTGGTTCCCATGGTGTATGTCTTTCCAGAACCCGTCTACAAACACAGGGGGGAAAACAACATGTATAGAGATCAAAAGAAACTTACTATAAAAACAACTAATTAAGAAAAAAAAACTAGTGATTGCCGTTGATAATAAACCTGTCCATAAGCGAGTACGGTGGCATTGTAACCATGAAATAGTGCGTCTACAAGAGGACTGACACACTCTTCGTATATGCTGCACAAGGGTGAGGCTGTACTCCCGTATACATAATCATAGGTGAATGAATGTGCCCCAATTTGTACCTGCCAGGACAAGACAAACGGTAAGATCTATTCGTTCTACCGGTTGGAACAAAGCAGTGAACTTTAGAGCATAGAGCAGCATTGTGTTCCTATGAAACTGAAATAAAATGTTGGAGATTACCAAAATATATATATACACTTCAAAATAGGTGCTCTGTCGCTCGAATGAACTTGGTGTCAAAAGAAAAAAAGAAAAGAAAACAGCTGAAAACAAACAACAAGCTAGGAGACAAGGCAAACGAACCTGAGGTTCACCGGGCACGGCAGTGATGCAATCGGTACACCCCAGGAGGAGCTCCGTGGTGATGAGCGGCCTGATGTTAACAGCGACTCGTACGCAGTCATCATTGTGAGACGCCGGCTTGGCGGTAGAGCTTTCCATCTGGAGCTCCCTCCCGATCCCGAATCCTAACCAAGCCCTAGCAAATGCAGGAATCCTCCAAAAAAGCCAAGGTCAGTGTACTTATTGTGTTTCAGGTGAACCAGTGAGAATCGGGCAGAAAATATCTGAGAATCGGAAAATATCTGGTGGGGAAAAGGGGAGATGATTTCTGTGGATTGGAGAAGGAGAAGAGAGGAGGTGAAGAAGAAGAAGAAGAAGAAGAAGAAGAAGAAGATAATGATGATGATGAGGAGGAGGAGGAGGAGGAAATGGTGGTGATCTGTCGACGATGTCCGGAGGAGGAGGATGATGAGGAAGAAGAAGAAGAAGAGGAAAATGATATGGAATGGAACCAGAGGCGAAACGGATGAGGCGGAGGAGAGTGATTAAAATTGGATTTGAGAGAGAGACCGCCGGCATCTGAATTCAAATTTTTTGCGGATGGAGTGATGGATGTCACGTGCCGAATGAATGACCAAAGGAGTGATGGATTTCATCCATCTGTTTTATTGTTCGGCAAAATTGCATGTGAGATGTCCAATTTTTATTTTTATTCCTATTTGGGAGATTTATCTCTTTTTTTTGGATAATTTCTTCATTTATTTTTTGGCATGCTTGATTACAACAGCTTATTGCAAAATGGGTCCATAAAAGAGAGTAGAGCATGCAGATGATTGGGTATCAGTGGTGCGTATGCTTTCACGGTTACACAACCTTCTGACAGTATAAATGCAAATGTTCAAAACTAGAATGTTCACCATCACTAATATTTCAGGTAATTCAATAAACTCTACTTTATATCTGTGAAAACTATTGTATTCGTTTAGCCTTTTAGATTTCTCATATGTTTTTGCAAAAAAATTACCCTCTCTTAAAATAGTTTCATTATTATTCAAATCCAGTGGACGATCATGTTGTATGACGCATCTAAATTATAAAAAACTCTCTTAACTATCGTGTTTTAAAAAATTCGTATTGTACCACTTTAACAAACTACAATAACCCAACTCACTTATCACCTAACCTAATTCTCATTGATCTTTCTCACATTCTCTTTCACTTTCAATCTCTCTTGTCACTCGACCTACGGCTCCAACAACCCTATCGTCCAATAGCCATTGCAGGCGTTCTTACTCCCATCTGACCCCACTGCTCCTCCATTGCCTCCATGGTTACACAACTCTATTGCAACTGCTCTTGCTGCTGTTTGACCTTTTTTCATTGCCTGACACCACATCTTGACCTCTTATTCCCCTCTACCGTTCCATTTTACAAGTCCTACGCCCTTACTGAGTGTTGACCTCACCTCATCACTAAGCACCACCTTCTAGAGGTGATAACGGGTCGGGTCTGAATTGGGTCTATCTATATTCAAACCTAAACTCATCTTATTTCATGAACATAATGGGTCTAGGTCCGGATCTTGGATCTAATGGGTCTTCTAACTTATTTTTAATTTTTTAAAGAAAGTAAAATTTTAATTAAGCTAAAAACATTGTAAATAAATGTGTTAAATAATTTCCTGCTAATACACATATATCATGAATAAAAATACAACCATAAATAAATATATAACATGAATAATATCATAAACCAATGATAGTTAAACAACATATAAATAAATATATTTAACTTCAACGAACCAACTTTGTCAATATCCATACAACAATTCTATGTCAATGCACATACATCACATAATTTATAGACTTTAGAGAAAATGAGATTTAAGAGCAAAATAATATATATTATATATATAGTGTAAATATTATACATTAACCCTTATATTTAACTTATAATATATTATATATAAATCGGATCCATCGGTCTGGGTATTTTTAGACCTAGATCCGACTTAGTAAATGAACAGGTCTAAGTCCATAGGTCCATGGGTATCATTTTCAGAATCCAAACCCATACTATAAATTTGTTGAGAATTTCTCAAAGGTAGTTTAATTCTTTGAAAAATGACGATAATGAATGGGAGTTTTTGTTTTGAAAAGTATATTTATGTTGTAAAAAGCACAATATAGAAGTTAAAAGTATTAAATGATTTTTCAAAAATTAGGAAGACTACGATGTGATCAGGAAGATAAAATGAATCTTCATCATTTTTAATTTGATATTTTCAACATAGTGATTAATTTATTCATCAATGAGTTCAATGATTGATTTAACAAGACATGTATAAAGTTGATTTTATGTGTTGTGTCTTAATCCAAATAATAATTTCGCTTCTTTTGATAAAGAGAAGTTGATTAAACCTGCACAACTTTATCTTTCTGATTTTTATAGTAAAGAATTTAATAAACTCGAGAATCAACTTAACACATATATATTAGATGTTTGTATTAATTTTAATTTGTCAATGTAAAAGGTATTTTGAGACTTGCTTAGAAACTCATAGAATTAAAGATAAATCATGTTTATTTTCTTGTATATTAACTTTTGAAGTTAGCATTGCTTCTTTCTATTGCTATTACTTTTATGGAAAGAGAATTCCCTGCAATAAGTATCACAAAAACCCACTTGTGTAATAGAATGAAAGATAAGTTAATGAATGATTATCTAGTTGCTTATATTAAGCAGGATGTAGTCGATGAAATTAACAACACAACCATTATGAAGTGATTATAAAATATACGATCTTATCATGGAACTTTGCAATGTAAGTGATATTTTTATTGTTATTTATAATTTTAATATAATGTATATTTTTTTGTTTAGTACTTTATTTTTTTTCCAATCATTAGGCTTTTATATGACCACCTTTTAAAATTTCTTGTCGCCACTTTCCCTATTACACATTATATTATCTTCATTTATGAAAAAAATAGGGTTACTGATAAAGAGTCTGTGCTTTAACTTCTACATTGTATTGGAGCTCATTAAGAAGGACAATTGACATGGTTACAAGAAGAAGCACCTTAAAATTCTTTAGTTGAGATATGCATCTTACGCTGTCCCATTCAGCTAATTAATAGGTAAATCATAAGCTCATCCAGACATTTGGTCTCATTTTGATGGACTGCTGCTAATATTTCACTTCACAACGTGATCCTCATTCATGCAACCAGGAGGGACGGTTGGATTTTACGAAACACTTCATAATGCTAAAACAAATTCTTATTAGTTACTGCCATGATGAAACATTTCATAATGCTAAAGAATGACAGTGCACATTTTTCTTTAGCAGACCTTCCTTCTCCTGTTTGTTCTTTTACCATTTTTGAAAATAATGGAAGCAATAAAATGTGGTACGAGTACTTCAAAGGAATCCTGTTGGTCACAAGTGTTGTTGTGTGTAAGATTCAAAGTAATAAAAATTTTTGTCCTGTTGGACCTGAAACCTTGTTTACTTTGCTTGGTCATTAGCCCACTTCCATTTTTATTGGAATCTGTTCTCAATCTTAGTACATTTTGTCTCTAAGAGATGCGTAAATCTAGGAAAATCTCTGCCTTCTTTGTGCAGTACCTGTTGCACATCATTACTGTTATTCCTACAATTCACGTAAACTTGAATTACATACTAGTCTTCAAAACCATTAAGATCATTGTTGATGTTTATGTTTGATTTTTTTTTCTGTGCTTGATATTAAGACGTGTTTTTCATCAATGAATTCCTAAATATTCTCATGGGTGTTGTTGTTAGGAAAATTTTGTCGAATTGCAACAGAATTGCGAACTCTGCGTCGGATATATCTGTAGGAACAGAAAAGTTTGCTACTACACTAATGATGAGACTTACAGATGCGATCAAATTATGCATTTCTCAAGATCAAAGCTTCTGGATGATATTGAAGAAGGACATAGGCCATTGGGTCCTCTTGACCTTCAGCAGGAAGATGATTTTATCAAATATTCTTCATTCTATTTGCTATGTTGATTTGTATCATCATTTCAAAAAAGAACCTCACACAATACCATTTTTTTGGTAGTTCTGATTGGACATGGATTTTCTGAATCTGATCCCAAGGCCGGTACCTGTCTCCACACTTGCAACAATGAAGGGATAATTCTCGAAGAAATGTTTTTGACAAGCACAACATAATTCCACAGCAACGAAAATGGAAGAGAAAACTCCAGCGTTGTGTTGATGGGTTGCGAGATGGTTTCTGTAGACAGCATGCCCTTGATCTCATCTTCACGGAAGATGGCAATAGCGATTTAAATGCAGAGATACACTTGAGTATAGATGTAAATGTGGAGGACAACCAGAATGGTTACCATCACAAATGTTTCAAGTAATTCAATAAATTCTACTTTATATCAGTGAAAACTGTTGTATTCATTTAACCTTTTTGGGAAAAGATTATATTTTTGCAAAATATTACCCTCAGGTAATCTTGTTCCATAATTCAGATCCCTAATACACATTATATTATCTTCCATCTATGAGCAAAGTGGTTTGATTTAGAGTCTGTTTAGCAATGTTTATAGCTTGTACATTGTACTGGAACTCATTGAGAAGAACAACTGGCATGAGCTACAAGAAGAAGCACCTCAAAATTCTTTAGTTGACATATGCATCTTACGCTGTTCTTTTTCAGCTTATAAATAAAGAAATAACACGCTCAGCCGATCATACCCAAACTGGTCACCTTATTGTGGGCTCTTGATGATATATCACTGCATAACATGATCCTCATTTATGCAACCAGGTCCAGGAGGGACCATTGGATTTTATGAAATACTAATATTTTGAATTAGGACATATGTGATCCCAAGTAAAATGTTTTACATGATGCTTAATAAGTGCTTACTAGCTGCTGCAATGGTATCCACAGACACCATACATTTTCCTTTAGAAGACCTTTCTTGTTCAGTTTTTCTTTTACAATTTTTAAAATGTCGAAAGTGTAGTGTTTGAACTGTGAGTCGACGAAGTAGAAGACAAACAAGATTAAAAAAAACAATCACAAACCAACAAAGTTTACAAGGTTCGATCGGTAACGTGTCAATCTACGTCCGTGGGCGAAAAGGAGCAGATTCTACTAAACAACAAATAAGAGTACGAGTATGAGAAAAGGAGATAGAATAGAGAGGAGGAAGAAGAATCCCCAAAAATCCCCTGTTACACCTGTAGGATGAAGAAGGAAGCAGAAAAAGACTATATATACTCTAATAAAGGAACTCTGAGGAATAAAACTTGTCTAAAGCTAATGATGAAGGCACGTCCATATATAAGTGCTACAAACCGACATGGGTATATCTGTAAATGGTGAAGGCATGTCTCTTAAGTAACGGATTTAGACCCACTGATGTGAGAAGTTACAAACCGACAATGGTAAATGTATCAGAAATTATGATCATAATTAACAGGGAGCAACAAATGCAATACCAAGTGCTTCACAGGAATTCTGGGTCATAAGAGGTCCTTTATGTATGGTTCAAAGTAAAATTTCTTTTTGTCCATGACCTACCGTCTTGTTTGCGTTGCTTCCACCTTTTTTGGAATCTATTTCCAATCTTAGTACATTTTGTCGTTAAGTGATGCTTAAATCTGACACAAATTACCTTCTTTATCACAGTATTTGTTGCATGTTATTACAGTTATTCCTAAAATCCACGTGAACTTGAATTTACTTGAACTTCAAAACCATTCAGATCGATGATGATGTCTATGTTTTTTTTTTTTTCCCCTGTGCTTGATATTGATTTATGTGTCATCAGATTCCTCAAAAATATTCTCTTGCTTATTGTTCAGGAACTTTTTGCCAAATTGAACAGAATTGTGAACGTTGCCGTAGATATATTTGTTGGAAGAGAAAGGTTCACTACTGTGCTATTGATGAGACTTACAGATACAGTCGCTTTGTGTAGACCAAAGTTCCTGGGATGATATTGAAGAAGGTCATAGACCTTTGGGCCCTCTTGGCCTACAACTGGTACATGATCTCCTTAAATATTCTTTTTTCTTTTTGTTATGACGCTTTGAATTGCCATTTAAAAAAAATCTCACACAATACTATTTTTGTTAGTTCGATTTGGATATGCAATTTCGTACTTGTCCCGACACTTGCATCAAGTTATAACAGAAATTATAGACAGAGCAATGGATACATTATCTGAAACTGGTGTAGATCCTAACAGGTAGATTTTGTTGGTAGGATTGATCACAAGTTTATTATTTTTTAGCATTCTTTCTTGCCGGAAGATGTATAGTCCATGTAATTTAAGTTTTTGGAGCATTTAGCCGTTTTATGCCCAAGGTCCTAACAGCGTCTGATTTGCACCCATATCCAAGTGATCCTTGAAATTCCCAATCCACCATTACCATTTCTTGATGAATTATATAATGACCTCTTCTATTTAAATTTCCTCTTTTATATATCATATTGTTGTCGAAAGCTAACTAATCCAAGACAGATCAATAGATGGGCTCTAGAGGAATAGTGTTATCAATTGGTCATACCTCATGATCCAGAACAAGCTCTATATTGAATTTTAAAATGAAAGCAGTTGAAAGAAGGGTGACTTTATATGTAAAATGAGTAGGATTAATCTGCTCGACTACAGCCCTTCAATATCATTCAGTATCAATATTTGAGGATCATATTGCCACTTTCCTGTTGGGATCAGTTCAACGCTATTCTGATTGCCCTTTCTTCGCCATCTCGAGAAATTTGTGACACCCAAATGGTTTGTTGAAATTGCTCAGGAATGCATACATAAAATAACTGGCAAAATTAAGGCCACCTAGATGGATAGAGAGCTTAGCAGTCCAACTGCGTCAGTATCAGCGCAATCTATGACATTTTTCAGATCTCGTGGGAGTACCTAGAATGTAATTTTTGTTAAAATATGCCAAGCACAATGCGGAGAACAACAAATCGACTGCTAATGGATGTTTCCTGCAGGGCTTGGAAGTTATATGCATTTGTTATTAGACTTCACCTTTTGCTGTGGGTGAGGGAACTGCCTCAATCCACGTTTTGTTTCTGTTAGAATTCTCTGGGTTGTTTTTTCTCTGCTCTTTCCGACTGGTTTCCTCTCGGTGTAGACGGAAGTCAACCGTTTCTAACGAGTCTAAGCAACTTCGGGAGCAGGATCTGGGCTGTGTTATTGTTGAGAATCTGTATAAATGTATTATTTATTTATTTTGTGAATATGTTTGTCAAAAGTCTTCCCATATTCAGACCATGATCTATGATAAATCAGAATGAACTAATGTTTAGGGAGGAGGGTTGATTCTCGCAAAGTACTGTTCTGGTAGAAACTCTACTCTGATGAACAGATGCCCATTGGTGGTTCCCACCGGTTTCCGTAGGTATTTTCTTCCTTTCCTGATGGAGTTTATCAATTGATTTCGGCAAGTAACATCCAAATTTACTCTTTTACAGTGGAGAACTCGAGGATCACCGAGAGGAAACATGAAGGCCGAGAAACTTCTGGAGAATTTATTTCTAAGGGTTGCTTACTCAAAACGTGTCAGTGAAGACATATGGTATTACACCATCATAGAAGACTTTTATAGAAAAAATAACTGGAAACTGGCTTCTTTGTTTAATTCCAGTTCCAGAGTTCACTTTACTGTAGATTCCTGTGCATTTCTGATCGTTGAAAAGCTCTAGTGAAATTACCTTAATGCAACGTAATATGTACATATCAAAGTGAATTTCTTTTAAGGAAACTAGATTATATATGATTTCATTTTTCAGAAAAAGCAACCACGATACTGGCAAACTGTAAGTGCACAAAGATCCCATCAACGTAGTGTAATATGAAGGATCCACTTACTTGCAGCCTTATCCCCACGATGCATTACTGGGAGGTGTCCACTTGAAGACCTTAAGTACTTGGGAGCTTACTTGAGATCCCTGCAACCAGATTTAGTTCACTCCTAATTTTTGGTACCACCAATGCCGAGCTTGGATGTCCAATAAAGAAGTTGCTCAGCCACGCAACCTGATCCAGTTGAACCATAAGAGCAGAACTTGTTTACAGAGTTCTCTACTCCTAGAAATGCATATACATCATCTTCGAACACGAGATCTATATTTCTTAATTCCTCCAGAGTGAGATTTGCAAGCTGACAGTTCTTTGAGAGGCAAAATGCAACAGCTCTTCCAACAATATCATGAGAAGTTCGAAATGGAACACCCTGCAGAAAAACAAGCGATGGGAAGTTGTGAACTAAGCTTCAACCACGATAAATTCTCAATACAAGTGTGATAACTTGATAGAAAAAAATCAAGATTACGTTTTAATAGAATCCTAATTTTGCTCAAAAATTTGTGAATAGAAGTGTGAATATAATCAATACAGCCAACTTGCCTTCTTAACAAGATAATCAGCAAGGGTGGTTGCATCAAGATGCCCAGCAGGGAGAGCTCTTTGTATTTTCTCTCGGCTGAAGGAGACATTTTGTGCAAACTCAGTAGTTACTTCAAGCATTCCTATGACAGTTCTGACACTGTCAAATAAAGGTTCCTTGTCCTCCTGAGTTTCAAAAATAGTTCATCGTATTAATGATAAGCAAAAGTTTAGCCCATTCTAATTCAAGGAAAAATGAATGTGCTAAATATAAATCAATTGTCAGAAAAGTCCAACCTGAAGATCACGATTGTATGCTTGGGGCAGTCCCTTGCAGAGTGTTAGAAGAGTCACAAGACTCCCTATGACTCGAGCAGATTTCCCACGAACTAATTCCATTGGATCTGGATTTTTCTTCTGAGGCATGATGCTGCTTCCTGTAGAGACGGAGTCACTTGGTGTCAAGAACCCAAACTCTTCTGATGCCCATAAAACCCATTCTTCACCCAGTCGAGAAAGATGAACAGCAGTAATTGAATTTGCAGAAAGAAGTTCCAAGACAAAGTCACGATCTGATACTGCATCGATGCTGGATGAAACATATGGATCACATGTTGCATAGAGGATAAAGCATAAAATTGCAACATATATTGAATCTTTTACACCATTCATTCAAGTTGGATCACATTCTCATAGCCTATTTTACAATGTCTAATTTTCTCCTATGTGATTTGCTGGAGGTCTCGCCTTTCATAAACATGGTGGAGACAAGTCAACAAAACTAAAGCTTCCTAACACTAAAGAAATCCGAGCTTGAGAATCATGATTTGCTTTTGGCTTGGTAGGGACCTTTTGAAACCTTTTGTTCCCTGTTCTTCTAAAGTCATACCCTATTTCATTGTCTTATTTCTAGTAAAATCTTGCATGTTTAAAGAAACTTCTTTTGACTTTTAATTGTAAGAATAACAAGTTGATAACTTGCAAGAGATTGCTGTTCCTCAATGGAGCAGGACAGCAATTGCCCTTTTTTTTGAAAGGATAACAATTGCCTTGGATCCTTAATTTGAACATTTCATGCGTTTGTAATTTAAATATAGCACAGAACAAAAACAACAGTTAACAACATACCTGTTCCTCAATGGAGCAGTAAATCCTAATGCATCTGCAGTCATGAACCTATCAATGGGAAGACCAGTGCCAGCCAATGCACATGCACCTAAAGGGCTAAAGTTCAAACGAGCTCTGCAATCAACTAACCGACCTGCATCTCGTTCAAGCTAGAGGCAACATTTAAAGGCAGATCAAATTTCTGGAGGCCTAATAACACACATTTATATTCAAATAGTTTAGCAGGAAGAAAAAAAAATCTGCAACATCTAGATGTACTTTCTTATTTTAATTTCTTTTTAGTATTGACAAGATCAATTTTTATATTCTTATTCAAAACCTAGATAAACATCATATTATCTTATTCACTATTAATGTATTAGACTGAGCAGGCCCATGGATCAGTTTGACAACACAAATAACAAATGAGCAAAAGCAAGGCATTTACTTACCTTAGGTCATTTGTGAAAATAAGAGAAAAAATGATGTTTGACAGAAAATCAACATCAATGAGGCAAGTACATAATAATGGTCCCTTTCTTATGGATATCAATCTTTATAATATTTTAATTTATAAAGCTACCCACTTTAAAACATGAACTAATTTTATATCACTGCCTCCTTATAGTTAATAGAGGCAAACCTTGTGCTAGTACCCCAATGAGTGAAATAACTGAGATACTTTTATGAAAGGAAGCACAAGTTAGCTTTTGTTCACTTGATCTTCCAGTTATCCAGCAGATAAATGGTCTAAAGAACAATTATTTGTTTTGTCAGTGGTGGCGGTTGTTTTCTGTGTGTCTGTGTCTTGTCATAAACAAACTAAAACATACTTTCAAAAAAAATGAAACCCAAAAGAAAGGTGAAAACATAAACAAGGAAGCTGACAAGAACATTATTTATTTATTTTAAACCTTTTCGAACATTTCAAGACAAATGCACCAGATGATGAAATCATGCAACACCATTCATACCCACGAAACACCCTAGAAATGAAAATTATAGTTTATGCTTACCTGCTCAACATACGAAAGAAGAAGATGCTGCAGTAAAACAGGCTGTGCTCTCTGCAGATGAGTGTATCCGGGAATAATCAAACCTTCATTCTCTAGTGCCAATTTTACCAAAGAAACCTGAAATTGTACAAAACAACTACATTAGAACCTTTTTTTAAGTAGCCAATTATACTTAATGCTGAAATGTAGAAAATTATTGACTGAAAGTTTAATTTAATACAATGAGGGAAATAAAATGCAGCATGAAAAAAAGGCTCGGAGACATTCCAGAAATAATATCATAATAAGGAAAAATCAAAGAGAGAAAAGGAATATAAAACAGAAAGAGCATCAATTATACTCAGAATCACAACTACATCACATTGATCACAGTAATAAATACTATTTCAGCCCCAGGTAATGGTCCTTAATTGATCACTCGTGAACTGATTATCTCTAGCAAACTAGTGGAGGTAACACACTTCATTTGCCAAAAAAAAAAAACACAAAGTTGGTAACGTATCAGATTTATCTAAGAAAATTCCATTATTCCACTAATTTCAAGTATTCATGGATGTGATATTCATCAAGAGCAAGAATATTTAAAAAAACATAGAGATAGAGAACTGAAAAAAAGATCAAAGAGAGAGAAATAAAGAACCTGAAGTTTTTTCACACGTGCGAGCATTTCATTAATGGCATCTCGACACCATAAGCGGAGATCTGTCACAACTTGATCATTCCGACTTCTAGCAGTATGCAGCTTCTTCGCAGGCTCACCAATCATGTCTATGAGTGCTGCTTCAATATTCATGTGAACATCTTCCCTGTCAGTTCTCCAGACAAATTCACCAGACTCAATGTGCCTCTCTATTTCGTCAAGTCCTTTCAAGATGCTATCCCTGTCGCTAGCAGTCATCAGACCCTACACGACAACAATGACGCAGCACTTTAAATGATGCATCACATGCGGTCAATATCAAATCTTTTGCTTGAAATACAAAGCAGTGAATTTTATGAAAACACAAATTGTTTGAAAACCCAAATAAGAAATACGAACAAAACAAGCATTACTCGTTAATATGGTATGTTTATCACTTGCAATCATCCGAGCTTTAACTCAACAATGTAGCAAGTTAGCATAACTTGTTCACCTAATCTGATAAAAAAACAAATCTTTTTGCTCAAATATACCTCATAAAAGTGAACTAAAAGAATAACAGTGATCAAAATTGAATCTTTTTGCCCATACATACCTCAACTCAGATAGGTAAACAAAAAGAAGAGCAGTGGTCAAAATCGAATATTGTTGCTCCAGCAAGCATCAAATAATTAAAATAAAGGAAGAGGAGTAATCAAAATCAAATCTTTTAGCTCCAACAATCATCACATAAGGTAAACAAACAAACAAACAAACAAACAAACAAACAAACAAGTGAGATACAGATGAATCCAGCACCAAATGGCTGGCGTGTTTGGTGCGGGAGTACCTGATGGGCGAGCATTGTGGCATGCGCCCTGCTCCCCATGATATCCTGCTTGTAGAGCGCCTTGTCGAAGGAAATGGACTCGCTGAATCTCTCGACGGCATCGGTGACACTCTCCTCGAAGCGGCCTCCCCACAGTTTGTTCTCCTTGGAAGTCGACGGTTCCGATTGCTTCGTGGCCATGGGGACGCAAGAGGGCGGGCGGAATCTCCCGGATGTGGCGGTGCTGGACTGTGGCAGAAAAGAAGGCGAGGCAATCAGGATCGGGGATCGAAGAGAGTAATAGTTAAAGAGCCAAGATGTCATCGTTCTTTTATTTCCTTCTGTGATTTGGATGAAGAGAGAGAGAACGAGAGAGCGAGGCAGCGAAGGAGAGGGTCTAGGGTTGGGAGGAACGGATTGGGAGAGCGGAGTGAAGAGTGACCAGGAAAAAGCTTAAACTGTAGTAATAAACGAATTGGATCAATGCTCCAGGGCTTTTGTGGGGTTTTGGAAATGACGTCGATTTACGCTTTACTTTCAACCTTTTTTTTTTAAATATTTTCCAAGAGAAAAAACTCCCGAAACATACATTGTTGTATTTTCACAACTGACGTTTTTATCGAACAACTAATTGGTTCCATGAGAATATCATTGTATGAATCTTACCTTCATCTTTATTGCGTGATGAGAATCGATGGTTAACATCGGAGTTTCCATGCTTCATATTTTGTATATGCGAACAAAGATAAAGTTTAATTCTTGCATTAAGATTATTATTAATGTAATAATCATTTTTGAATTATTAATGTAATAATTATTATTAAATTTTAGATTTTTGTGATTATATTATAATAAATAAGATGATAATTACTTGTTTATCATTGTTATTTTCTTTAGATATTCATAACTATTGTTATTTTTTTTATTTCATTGTTTTATCATCTTAGTGACAATATTGGGATTTTTAGTGCATGATCACCTTCATCCCCCCTACGCATTCTAATGCACCTAAGTAATAATTGAAGTCTAGCAAATCATCAAATATCTGACGATTCAATTTGTACTTATCAAATGCTCCACTTACACCAAGTAATTGGTATAGATAAAATTTCTCATCAGACATCTGTATATACATATTCCTACATCTTTTTTAATTATCTAACTTATAAATAACAAAAATCTTACAAAAGGTCACTATAATTACTAAAAATTCATATTTCAAAACATTTGATTATTTAACAATTACAATAAATCTCACTAAATCTTATTGTTTATAATTATTAGAAAGTCAAAAAATTACAAATTAAGGGGGATTTGTGCATCTAGAAAGCACTGGATTTGATTTGGACGGAAAGTGAATTCCTGTTGACCAAGTGAAATATTGGTGTTTGTGCATATTGTTGGAAATGAAACCAATGGAAAGTAAATTCCGTCGGATTCCAAAGTATAAAAGCCTAACCCACACCTCATTTCTCACCCCCTCCCGTGGAATTTCACCAGATTTCCCCGAATCCCTCTCCTCCTCACGAAAATCCTTTTCGCACTCCTTCCCCCTCCCCACAGTCCTCCTCCCAGCGTCCCCCCCCTCCCCGCTGTCCTCCTCCCTGCGTCCCCGCA